>JAQGAO010003438.1:0-17023 GCA_034697705.1 Ommatoiulus sabulosus | reverse complement strand
AAACATTTTGCTCTAACAATTACGGTTTAGAAGATAGTAACGCAATGACCTTGAAGTTACATTCCAAGGTCACCGGAAAAACGCTCATTTGAAAGCGCTCATAATACCATAATTACCATAATACCACAAACTCAGATTTTACCTCTAACACAATCCAAATAAAAATATGGAACTGGTTATAGAAATCACCCGGTATATAAGAGGGCATTTACAGAGCTTCGGATGTCCCAAAAATGTCCCACAAAATACCAAATTCTGTCATGTTAATGAGACATTTTCACGAAAAGTAAATAATGACGTCATTTAGATGAAAATTCTGACGCCACTCATTGAAATAGTGATCCTAACATCATTCTTTAAAATTGTAATGATGACGCCATTCATTTAAAAAAATTTTGATGGTATCATTTGTTACATTTTTATGTTGACGTCATTTGTTAAATTCTGATGATGTAGTCATTCATTAAAATTCTGATGATGTGGTCATTCATTAGAATTCTGATGATGTGGTAATTCTTTAAAATTCTGATAATCTTCATCCATGATCAGTTCAAAATATACTGTACATTATGTACATCAATAAAGAAGTAGATAATCAAAGCATGTAAAATCATGACAGTAATGTTATTTGCAATATGGTTATTTGAAAAAGGGGCCTTACCTCTTCCAGTGCTTTAGTGGACAGGCGGTGACCAGCCACATTTATGATGTCATCATCCCTAGACATGATATGAACGAAGCCTTCACTGTCTATAATTCCAGCATCCATGGTATCGTACATGCCCTGTAATGACATACGCATGGCCATCAATTTTAGTTCCAAGGGATGGTCGCATATTTAAAAAATTGCTGTACTTACGGGATATTTGCCAAAATAATACTCCACGAATTTTCTGTCGTTTTTGTACAATGTGGACATGAAGCCAGGAGGAAGTGGCTGCCTGCAATCGTAAAACAAAACCATGTTTCAGTTAAAAGTCACAGGAACATAATCGTTCTGATGTACGTCACGTCATTGTTTCTGAGTCTTACTTGGCAACAATTCGCCCCATTTCACCTGGTGGCGCTTCCGTTCCGTCTTCTCTCATTACTCGCACTTGAAAACAAACAAAAATGATTTCCTTAATAAATGTGAAGTCACGCACCAAGTGCCACTTGGAACTATGTTTCAATCTTAGATTTGTATTTGTTTTCTTCCGGGTTACTCACAGTTCCAGCCAGGAACTGGCTTTCCGCTGGAATTCTTTGGCACTTTTATTTCAGTCGTTAGCGGGGTGCACACACAAGTGATAGGACTTCCGGTTTCTGGAAGGAAGATGTAGGCCAAATGAAAAACCTAGTTTAGCAAATAATTTCTGCCAACTTTTGCCGTGATGATAAAGGCGGTATTTCTTGTCTGACTGAGTATTTCTGGCAGTGGCAGGAGTTTAACTTTAGCATGACAGGAAGTGCGTTATTACCAGTTTGCCACCAGTTGTCCACTACTGGCACACCAAAGGCCTCCTTGGTCCACTCCAACGTATCGTTGTCGCAGTGTTCACCAGCAACGAATACGCACTTTAACCTAGTAAAAGAACAAAAAATAATTTCAATAAAACAGATCTCAACTATACTTTTTAAATGCACTGCTGGATATCCTGTTTATATCCAGCAATGCATTTGAAAAGTATAATTAAACAATTCATTATGGAAAAAAAAACATTTTTAAATTGTTATAAAAATTGAATTTGCAAATATGTTTCGATCATGTGTTATGTAAATACATTTACAGTATAAAACCGCATTACAAATGCATCTTTTGTTTAATATATTTCAAATATATTTAAAAATTATTTTTGTTACATTGCAAAATACATGTATATACCATAAGATAATGACCAATACATTTTTAAAAACTTTTCAAATAGTACTTTGCAAATGAATTTTAAATGTTATTAAATATCATATTAAAAACAATCTTTTTAATGTAGCCTACTTTGTGGGTTTTTGAAAATACATTGTAAAACAGATTTGCATTTATTTATCAATATCTATTTAAAAATACATATGCATGATATTTGGAAAAAAAATTGGATCTCTCAATCTATGTATATGATGAATAACTCGTAAATGTATTTTTAAGTTAAAATTGCATTTCTCCGAATTGCATTTTCAGAAACATATTTATTACAGCAAATGCATTTCCGAAAATATATTTCTAAATCTTTTTTTTTTCGATGTGGGCACACAGACACACAAACATTCAAAAAGACCTTGGTCAAAATGCACCGGACTCACTTGTCTAGTCTATAATTGGCTGCATATTGCCCATTGGGATCCTGAAAATTGATAAATGACGTTTTAGTGCACATTAGTGCAATGTAAAATTGTACACAGAAAGTTCCGACAAGTTAATACAAATTGCCTACCATGTCTTTTTCTATTCTAATTCTAATTTTATGCAAAGTAAGTCAAACTAAGCAATCTGGCCATGGTAGTTTATGACACAGTCATTGCATAAAGTGTCAACCGTATAATTTTTTTTGTTGAAAATCTGCACTCAAGATGACCTTTAACCCACCTCTTTCCTGATGGCTCTCATGGCTGTAGGCACGGTGAATAGCCCTCGGACGCCATGCTGCGATATCACCCTGAAATAAGCGCCAGGGTCAGGGGAGCCCACAGGTTTACCCTAAACATTTTGAACAATACATTATTGACATTGATTGAACCACAGGTAGCGGCACCACTCGACGTCAGCTGCACTGAGCTGAGTAGATGTTTTTTCAAAACTTGTCAGAAAATGTCAGTGATAATCCTGGACGATGGACGAAGGATGGAAGGAACTTCTGAGGAAGTTAAAGAGGGTACGTTGTATTTTAAGGTAAAACTGTCTCCGCCTAGCCTTCCGGGACCCCAGCGGAACATTTTTTGAAGTTAGTTTTAGACACATGAAATTAAATATTTCCAACAACCTATTCGCCAATAGACAAAAAACGATAAATACCTTGTAGATAGATTTTTTTAAAGCGACAGCTAGGGATCAACGTATGCAAGATCAGTTAAAAAAAGTTTTTTTAAATGAATTTTAGCTATTGAAAGTAAAGCATTATTTATTAAACATGGTTCTTCCCCAGCCGCATACAACAAGAAAGTATTTCGCTGTTGCCGGTCCAAAAGCCCGGGTAAATTGGGATGGTTGGGAAATTCAATGGTAAACTATCCTGTAAAACCTGAAAGCCCACGAAAACCAAAGTAATGGTGCCCCAGAAATTTCATTTTCAACTTCCTTGACTTTCCCAGGTTTTTTAAAAAAACAAAATTCCTGACCAACGACAATGTCAAAATTGGCATATGCCAATGTTATCCACGATTATGCAAAATCGACACAGGGCAATATTCAATATTTGGCAAAATTTACTAATGACAATTTTGAACAATTGTAAAAAGTAACATTGTACTGGGAAAAGTTAAAAAGTTTGCAAATGGGCCCTGAGCCTACCACATACAAGCATTAATTTTGTACCGTGACAACATGATTACGTTGGATTTCCCTGACTTTTCCAGACATTTTCAAGTTCCCTGACTTTTCCAGGTTTTCCAGGTCTGGGGGTAGCCTGAAAGTCTAAATAGGCGACCCGGGTTCGAACCTCAGTGTCCTAAATGCGAGGCTGTTTACCACTTAGTCACCACGTTCGGGTGGACGACTGAAAGCGCCATCTATAGACATGTGTCGAACCTCAGATGCAATTGACGACAAGTGGTGGAGTCATCCTTACAAATGATGATTATTTAACTAGGGTCAAGGCCAATTAACCTACCTCGTACATGACTGTGGTGAGACCATTGAGTAGCGGCGCGTAGCAGATGAATGAGTGACCCACGACCCAGCCAAGATCAGAGGCCGCCCACCAGGTGTCTCCACGGTTCATCCCAAAGGCATTTGTCAGGGCCCAACTCAGCATGGCCGCGTGCCCTGCACTTGGACGGACCACACCCTGCAAATATGAAAACTTAAAAAATAGTACAGGAGGAAAAGTCACATAGCATTCCCGCTTCAGAAGTGACACAACGCAAAAAAATCTGGATTACCACGGTATGAAGTCCAGCAAAATGAGCTCAATGTGCATGTATTCAGTAAAAACTACATCCATATTATATTACCCTATTTTAGACTAAATGACAGTACAGGTATTGTAACTTTGAGTGGCTTATCTCAAAATTTACCTTTGGGTCCCCTGTGGTGCCGGATGTATACAGCACATAAAGAGGATGCTGGGAATCTACAGGAACACAGTCGACTGCTTGGGCATCGGCGGCGATGGTCTTCATCTGTTCCCAAGAAATGTCACGATCTGGAATAAGGGACGCCTTCTCCTGTTCAGAGCAAAGAAGAACGGCATGAGGAGAAAGTACGAATTATAAACGAGGAAACGTTTGGACATTACTTGAACCTTAAACATTTCATAAATTTATGCTCCTGAAATGCCTTCAAAAGTTAAAAAACGAACAACAGATTGTTGCTGAGCCACTATCTTCTCGAAGTCCATCTTTACTTTCAAGTTTTACGTAGGTGAAATTTTTAAACAAATATTTTAAGTTGAAATGTGTTCAGGAATGATGGAAAAAATTTTCCAACGAATTTCATTAGAATCATTACAATCCGTACAGCATTTTTTTAAAAAAAAATGATTACGGATACTTGATGAACACCCCTCGTATTGCACATTTTCCTCAATTTAAGCACAAAATGACCGAAATTTCCATATTACTCTGCAAATTGCTACATGCGCAACGGTGTTCCTAATTAAATAGTTGAGTACATATAATATATTTCATTGATGTGAGTCTGGTAAAGTCCACATCCAAAATTCTATTTGCCCGATTAAGTCCTTCAGGAGCTAAAATAATTACATTAATTTAACGAGTACACAGTACAATAACTTGAGTTGGAAAAGTGTCACTGGAGAGAGGAACGTTCCTAAAGAAGGCATAGAATAATATTTTGGTTGAGGACCTAACATGCAGACTCGCATCTATGACATATGTCGCTCCTATTTGTTTAAGCAAAAGTTTACCACTCATTCAATGATATCTGCCCGACTATTTGGTGTAAAATTTACAATACGGAAAAAAGTGTTATCGATAATTTACGGAACTTTTTCTGAATGTGCAATCCTTGGAGACTTTGCTGGATCAACGACAACGTGTATGTTTAATATTGTGAACTTACGAACTGTGGTCGCTGGAAGATGATGCACTTTGGAGTGTCACAGGTGATCATGTTCAGAGCCTCGTCTAGCTGAGGTTTGTACTGAACAATCCTATTGGGCTCCACGCCACAGTTTGCAGCTACCACGATTTTCGGCTGAAGAAATGAACGGAAGTGTAAGGGCATGGCCAGCTCTCTGAGTAGTAAAGCTAATCATTGACGGTTACACCTACTGTGCAGTGGTTGATTCTCACTGCCAGCTCCTTGGCGGCGAAACCGCCGAAGACCAAGGAGTGAATGGCCCCTAGGCGGCAGCACGCCATCATGGTCACGATGGTCTCTGGAATCATGGGCATATAGATGAGTAAGGTGTCGCCACGATGAAGACCCATCTTGCGAAGGCAGGCGGCCATCTCGCAGACCTAGGAAGCGTGGAATGAAGAGTAAAAATCAGCAAGAAGAATAGATTAATGTAAGAATGAAATGGAAAATAATGGTCAGAATAAAGAATAAAAGGGACAAAAATAGAGGATTGTGAAGGAACAATGTAACTGGACGAGGAAGTGAATGGGAAGGTGGTAGTGGTACAGACAGGAAACATCACAGCAGGCGATACCATTTGAAGCATCCACAAGAGGATGACGAGATTGGAGAACAGAAAGGAGAAAGGAAGAATCGAATGCGAAACAATTAAAAATAAGGAAATGCTGAGGGAAGAAATATGTCGAAGAAAAGGAGACAAGTGAGGAAAACTGGAATTAAGAGGAGAAAGCAATTGAAAACAAGAACATGTTGAGGAGGAAATAGATGTGGAAGAAAAGGATACAAGAGAAGAAAACGGGAAACAGGAGGAGAAACCTACTAAATATTAGGGAAACGCTGAGGAGAAGAGAGAGGAAAACAGGAAAGAGGAAACAGGAATACGTGGTGAGAAAGAGAAGAAGGAGGAACTAAAAATGAAGAGTTGAAAAGGGGAGGTAGATGAAGATTAATGTGGAAAGGAAGTGGTGACAGCATGAGGTCAGCTGAGGAAGCGATGTAACCATATGTTAGGTCGAACTGTATTGGAGTTCATTTCTGTTTGGGTCACACCCCTCACGTTTCACTTTCGACGTGACCTGAAACCCACCTGCTGCTGAAGCTCTCTGTAGGTGATCTTTCGCACTGTGTTGGTAACTGGACTGTCGTAGATGATGGCCACTGTTTCGCCCTGTCCGTTTTCCACGTGACGGTCTATGCTGTTGTAACATATGTTTAATTCACCACCTACGAACCTAAAGGAGAGATTCAGAAGGGAAGGGGGGGAGTGAAATGTTTCAAATTGCCCTTATATTGCCTCGCAGATGTAGCAGTTAAAATGACCCACCATTTGGTGAAGGGAGCTTCAGACTGGTCCAGGGTCTGATCCCACTTGCGGTGCCATGACAGCACCTCACCAGCCTCGGCCCAGAACCCCTGAGGGTCCTTCAAGCTCCTCTGGTATACGTCTTCAAAGCGATCAGCCTTCGGCGTTCCATTGGTATGGCTCACGTCCACGAAATTGGCTCCTGGATAAAAAATTAAGCATGTTTAACGTTAGTTTAAATGAGGGACTACTGCATCTGTCATTTTATTTTTGGGAATGGTTTTATGACGTCATATTTTTCTATCTGTCTGCTGCTAAGGAGTTTGCCAACCGGGAGTCAGATTGATTTAAGTAAGCTTTTTCACAAATATTTAACAAAGATTTCGAAAGAACAACAGCCGTATAAAGCAAAACTTCAGCAAAGCCGCTAGTGACATCACCAGTTATAAAAACATTTTAGTACCTTATGACACTGCAAAAAAAAATTGCAAATTTCCAAAAAGGTGTTATAAAACATATGCCGCCCTTAAAAAGTACTTCTCAGCTGAACACACTGAAGCCATGCAGAAAAGCCCACACAACCCTTCCGGTAATACATTTTGCCTTTTTGTAGGGGCGGCACATGTTTTTCTTTTCATCATAACCATTTTATTATGGTCCGATTTTAAATCTCTTTGGAGTTTTGTGCTCATAAAAGAGCACTTATAATTTCACTAATTGAAACCATAAATGTAGCGTGAATAATAAAAACTTTACAATTTCATTGACTTTGAAGACAAATATTCTGCATCTTCAAGCAGTTGGAGTTTATTTACATGCATTTGACGAGACTTAAGCCGGGTCCACACGCAATGTTTTGTCATCAGTTTTGCATGATCATGCCAGATTTGTCAAGCAAAACATTACGTGTGGATGCTAAAATTTGAAGTTTTGCATGAACTGAATGAGGTTTGAAAGACTGATGGCAGTGATGGCTTTGTCATGCAAGACTGCAGACAGGTTGGGGCGTGTAGACGCACGGCAGTCTAATTGGTCAAACTTCGCTCCCCTGCCAGTACCTGCCAGTTAAAAAAGTTGCCCAATGCTACAGATCACATTATAAGTAGTTATCGAATATTTTAGCATTAGATTTTTGAAAGATTGGTAAAGTTTTCAAATAAATAGATTGTAAATTTATAAGAATGTAATGATAGTTTAGTATTATGTGTACTTTTTTTAAAAGCAATTTTATTTGCGTAGTAAGCGTTTGAAAATAGTTGCCATGTAAATAATTTGGTTTGAAACTAGTTTTCGAATATTTTAGTTTGGTAGTAGTCTTCGAGAAGATTAAAAATATTGCTAAACTATTTGAAAACATTTGTGAAACTGTTTGAAAACTGTATTATTGACATTTTTTAGTAATAGATTTCGAACAATTGTTTGGTAATAGTTGCCTGTAGTTGAGTGATAGCATTTAAATTGTTTTTAAATTGTTTGGCAGTTATTTTACAGAATGTTTACAAATGTTTTAAAGGTAGTTTGAAAATAGTTTGTCAATGCGTGGTTTTAAACAGTTTTGAAATAAATTTCCAACATAGCCAGTAACTTCAGTTCTTTAATTTTTGGGCACACATTACAATGATCGTCACTAACAGTCCTTCCTCCATGAAGATTTCGGAACGACTGAGCACAAAACTGAGCGAAAGTTTGACTGAAAGTTTGAATCGTGTGAACGCGTGTTTTATTGTCAGTGTTTTGGCCCAATCTCCTGATCATACCAAACTGATGACAAAACATTGCGTGTGGACCCGGCGCGGTATTTTTTTTTTCCAAAAATAAAATATTTCAATAAAATAACATTGGTTATGGATCATTTAAATCTCGTCAAATAATTTTCAAGACAAATGTCAAGGTCAACAAAAGGTACATTAGCAGGTGCCCCATAGTCTTCTCAATATATTTCATATGTAGCCTATTTAAATTTTCTTAAATGGAATTTCAATATAGAAAAAGCCTGCAATGGATTTATGAATCACGGCTGAATCACCAGGTATACAGTATGTGTATATGAATTATATATAGAATATTGGTATTACTAAATATTATTATTATGAATAATATTGCTAATTTTTAAAACTACTTATTATCCCAATGGCGTTATGGAGCTTAAAATGACAAAAAAGATGGCGGCCGTTGTCAATCGTTAGTTCAAGGGCAATAGGTGTAAAAACGTGACCGAAGTCATTAATTTTGTAAGAAATCGATTGCGACGAAAAGCAACAAATGAATTTGGCGTTAATAAATAAATTTCCAAAAATTAATCAAACGCCGTATGGGGAAGTGGAACCCGTCGACCGTCGTTGCGTGCGTGTTAGGTCGGTTTTGCAAGTAAAGCACGTTTCGTCAATACAAAGGGTACTCAGATAGAAGCTTTACATATAACACTTTAGACAGTTAATAAGTCACGTGTGTAAAATGAATGCATTCCCACATCTTAATGCAAATACCTTGAGATATATACGTTTAAAACATTTCTGATATGCAAAATATATTTACAAAATTATTTACTAAAATATATATATATTTTAGATATAGTTAAATTCAGGTTTCTTGATTCATTTGTAAAATATGTTTTAAAGAAACTGAATGTAGGCATGATTTAGCAATATGGAAAATTGTATTTTAAAAAATATTATTAAAATTGTATTTGCAAATAAGTGAACGTTTCAATCATGCGTTATGCAATACGCATGTAAAATCAAATCAAAAATACATAATTTGTTTTATATATATTATTTTTGTTTCACAATGTATTTTTTGTTCACGTATTTTTGAAAACATTTTGAATAATACTTTGCAAATGCATTTTAGTGTTTAAATACAATCTTATTAATGTATTTTGTGAATTTTTTAGAATAGGTTTACATTTATTTATCAAAATATATTTAAAAATACATATGGACGATTTTTGAAAATAACTTTGATGTTCCAATCTACACATATTTTGAATTTCTGAATTTTTTTCTCGAAGTGGGTTCATTGGTTTAAACACAGTGAATTTTTTTACATTAATTAGCTTGTCAATTTGACACCTGTGATTTACTCTTGTAAAAAGTATAAAGCTTCTGCGGAGTACCCTATTATAATTACGAATTTAAGCGATCGTCGTACCATTTTTACTGACATTTTTATTCCTTTTTACATGTATATGTCTGGGTCTCTGAAATGAATATATTTGTGTTGTATGTTGTATAAAGCTGTATATCCAGCTGTGTGTATAAAGCTGGATTTTTACATTGCATTATAATGCGATATAATATTAATTGACAATACTGTCGTTTAGTCGAAACTAAAGGGGTATTCACAAACTTTACGAATAGCACATTTGGCAGTCATGAAAATTCGACATGCTAATTGCTTTAAAAAAAACTCATACAAGGTTGAGACTGTTTTAAACCAATTATGCTTTTACTTTTAAACCGGAAATTCACATTGGTTTTAAAAAAATCACTCAAGATTATAGCAATTTTTAAACCAATTAATGCATTACATCTGCACACGTGAGTTGCCGAATGCCAAAAATGCCATTCGTATAGTTTCCGAGTACCCCTTAACACCCCTTTTCACTGAATTTGAGCTCATTTTGCTTGATTTACAAGTAATACCGTTTTAAACCGGAAATTGTCACAGGTTTAAAAAATTCGTTCAAGTTTACACTGTTTTTAAACCAATCGACACATTACTTTTTCCCATGCGACTTAATTCACGACAGCTAAAAGTGCCATTGGTAAAGCTCCCAAGTTTCGTTTACCGGAAATATTCTCTATACAAAATCAAAATCCTAACTATATAAATATTTGGGCTAACTAAAAAATTTGAAAAAAAAAAACGTTTTAGAAATATATTTTCGGAAATGCATTTTCTGTAATAAAAATTCCCAAATGAAAATGCATTTCGGAAAAAATATGCTTTTTGCTTTAAAATAGATTGGCAAATATTGTACATATGTCTTTTTAAATACATTAAATATGGTAATAACATTTCAACTACATTTAAAAAGTACTATTCAAATGTTTTTTTTAAAATTCATGGGGCATTATAATGGCATATAGCCTATTTTACAATGTAACAAAAAATTATTTGTGATGCGGTTATTTAAAAGCATTTGCATAGCACATAATCGAAACATATTTTTGCAAATGCAATTTTTAAAATATTGTCAAACATGCATTTTTCCATATTGCATTAATTGTTAAATAATATTTTCAGTGCATATACACGCATGGTTATACACGCAATGGCTATACACGCATGGATATACTGTATACCTCAAGTCATTTGCATTGGGATTATTTACCATATAAAATATATTTTCTTTAATACAAATTTTACAAAACGTATCAAGAAACCTAAATTTAAATAGCTTTTAAACCAAAACATTTTAGTAAATAATTTCTTAAATATATGTCGCATATCAGAAACATGTTTTGAATATTTCTAAAAGTATTTCCATTTAGTCGTGGGAAGCATATCAAAATTTATAATGGTGGATTTGCACCAAACTCGGGATTAAACTAATCTAAAATGTAAACTTTGACTGTGAATACTATTAAAGGGCAAGCAGACTGACATGGTAGTTTTAATCCGATTTTAATCAGAATTAAGTTGCATTAGTCTAAGCCCGGTGCATTGTTGAAAAATGTTTTTTAAATGCATTGCTGGATATACTGTATGTACCTAAATGCATTTGCTATGCATTGCATTGGGATTACTTACCTTATAAAGTATATTTTCTTTAAAACATATTCTACAAAAAGTATCGAGAGACTAAATTTAAATGTACCGGCATTTTAAAAACTGCACATTTTAGTAAATATCTTTGTAAATATATCTTGCATCAGCAATATGTTATAAATACATTGTATACCTCAAGGGAGTCTCGCGACTTAATTTTCATTATTACCCAAGTTCCCAACCACTTGAAAGACACGTAAAAGAACTCAAGTTTCACCACCCTATATTTTGGTTTCACCCACTACATCCAAACCGGTCGTTGTCATGTCAGCGAATCAGCAGCCAGCAACAGTCTTCCCTAATTACGCCAATTTTAAATTCTCGACAGCGTTCAATTACAGTGGCAACAATTATTATTACAAAAGCACGGCGCTCCAAGGACAAAAGAAAACTGAGTGGAAAAGGAAAATGGACGACGCCTGGATGTCCTTAAAAGAGGCTAACCTCTTTTTGTTCACTTTTAAAATTTCGAGAGGTTCTGAATTAAACGGGCCTAAAATGACAAACAGAAACGCGGAAGTCGAAGCAAGCCAGGGTAACCAAAAATTTATGAAACTCCGTCCGCCATTTCGGTAGTGACAATACTGTTCAGATTTGAAGATAAAGCAAGTTTCGTTATCACGATAATGGCGGCGGGCCACTTCCGGGATTAAAAGCTTTAAAGAACGCTTGTTTAATCGCGTCATCGGCAGGCTAAAACTGCTAGATAATAACTCAAAAATACCATAATTTTTTGAAAAATTGGGAAAATATTTTCGAAAACTGCGGTCAGCATGTACATGGTGTTCCCACATCCCGCTGTGGGCGCCCCGGCCGGGATCTTTCCCGCGGGCCCCTGTCCAGAATCTTTGGAGGGCCCCTTTCCTACCGCTAAGACTATAATGTTCTATTGGAATTAAAATAGGTCAGTTTAATTTTCTATTTAATACAAAAAAACTATATGGACTCACAGGTGCCAACACCCACCTCCCCAGGCTAGAGCTCTGTCACCCCTGCCCTCATTGTGGGGGTCACTTTTATTGAAATTAACAAAAATTGAATCGACATAATCGATTATGACACTTTATGACAATTAATATCGACAATGGTGCACTTTTCTGAAAACTCAGAAACTGCTTGAGATAAAATAATAAAATCAAGCAAAAATTTCTAAAAAAAATGTTCCGAAGTTCAAAGGAATTGAAAAATCAGATGTTTCTAGTTTTTTTTAAAAAAATTTGGATAGAATAAAAAAAACTGTACGCAATTGGCATATAACTAAAGGAATTATTATGAAATATAAGAAACTACTTAAACTTGTCCAGCAAATAGGAAAATCCTTGCTCATTGACCTAAGGTGACTTCATCATATTTTGAATAAAGTGCCTTTAACATTTTTTAGAGGACTGACCTTTGGCCCATTTGGCGAAGTTGACGCTGAAGGCCCTGACCCTGGCAACGGTAGTCGTGCCCGACACCCACTGGACTGGACCTCGCGATGAACAGCAGAAAAGTCCGAGCTGGACACGCTGACCACCGCTGCGACCACGGGCCGCTTGACCCGGAAGCTTACTCCACAAACTGATGAACATATTTCTGGAGCACTGTTACCCACCCCGGTGGGAGTAGGGGTTATTGGTTTCTAATTTCCGAGTTTCGCGCGGAATACAGAACTGACCAGAAGCGCGCGTGCGAACTGACCACTGCGGCGGCTTCAGGTGAGGACCTGACACAGAGGCGCTCAGTCGCCGCCTAGCGGCGCTCCGTCAGCAGGTGTTGCCTTGCACATGCTGCACTAGTCACTCAACAAGCTGTACTTGATAATCGGCAAATTGACGGAGAGCGAGGGTCGTTCGCGAAATATTCAATTTAAGAATTTTTGAAGATATATGGTATAGCATGGTAAGATGGCATTGAAGATAAGATAGCATTGTAAGATAGCATAGCAGAGCATAGCATTGCTGTGCTATCCTGAGATTTTGTCAACGTAGAACTACGTCTGGAACTGCTTAGTAAATGATGATGTAAACACCAGAATTTTAATTAATGACTTTATCATCAGAATTTTAATTAATGATGTAATCATCAGAATTATAGAACAAAGTAGAACTCCGTCTGGGGTTGTATGGGAAAGATGATGTCATCATCATAATTATAGCGAATGACATCATCATCAGATCAATAGTGAATCATGTCACCATCAGAAATGCATGGTGTCAACGTAGAACTACGTTTGGGGCTGTATGGTAAATGAAGACGTCATCGTAAGAATTATAACGGATGACATCATCATCAGAATTTTAGTTAATTACGTCATCATCAGAATTATCGTGAATGACGTCACCATCAGAATTTTTATTTGTGACGTCATCGTCAGAATTTTAATTTCTGACTTTATCGTCGGAATTATACTAAATTTCTTCATTTATTAAGATAACGAAGGTAAACATATAGGAACATCATTAAGAAGAACTCGATCAATATACATTATTGATAGTGTGAACTAATTTCGAATCCTAGTCCAAGTGTATTGTAAATTAATGTAAATTTCTTCGATTATGACGAACTCCGATATACACATTTTCGGTTACAATTTTTAGGTATTTAAAAACTATGCTTACGTGTGTATTTCTAACAAAAGACTAATATAACTGGGTAGTGTAAGTTTTTGATTTGTTTCATATTTAATTCTTATTGTCGAACAAATGTTCACGTCTTTTGAAGTTCTTCTTAATGAGGTTACACTTTCACAATAAAATATGAATAAGAAATTTCCACGCATTAATCTTAAATTCAAAAATAACTTGGATTTTTTTAAAAGCGCCATCTAATTGGTTTAAGATATGTAACATCAAGGTAAAAATGTAAAAATCATGATGTTAATTCATTTTTTAATTAAGTTTTTGAAATTTATACATTTAAAAATCGCAATGTCTTGTTAATTACCATCGTTGACGGTATGCAACAACATTTCTAAAATGCTTAAATTCGGGAACTTACTGTATCTCGAAAGAAAAATATTTCTTGTCAAATTTTACCAAATTTGGGTAAACATCAAATTGGGGGCCATTCATAAATAACGTGCTACATCCCACACTTTAAATATCTTAATTTTAAAATAAATACTGTACAGTACATGTACATTATTCCAAGTTATAGGTAGATTTATGGACCTCTATATGTGAACTTTTTTTCTTTGTACTAGTAACAAGGCTATACTATCTGAGTACCCCTACTATTAATGAAAACGATAAGCATTACCTAGTTCACATATTTAAGTTTTCTGCCATTCTAACAATTGCATTATACATCTACATTCCTATTCCAAGGCCGCATACTGTAGCATTAGTATTTTTTCGACAAGATCAGGCCTGGACAAGATGGCCCACTAATATCACGTGAATAAATGGCGATTTATTTCCTTTTTAAATTAATTTTAATGTAGAACTACGTCTTTCCCAGACACAAGGGGGTTGGTTGTTAAGGAGTTTTGGATGTCCTAAAAATATCCGAAAAAATGTGACGACATTCATTAAAATTCTGATGATGACGCCATTTGTAAAATTTTGATGATGACGTCATCATCAGAATTTTAAATTCAAACTTAGTTCTTCGTTGAAAATATTGCAGGATAACTTTTAGCTGTATGTACAGTATGTTCCGGTTTCTTTTTTTTAAAAGACCATCGGTGTGGGTCTATGGAAGGAGGGTCAACCTGCAACTCCGTGCGTGTAGTCCTCAAAAATGACCCGTATATGCCCATTGTATTGACCAACAGGTTTACTCGGTCATAAAGTCATTCATCAAGTGATAATAGGAAGGTGGAAGAAGTGAGAGGCCCCGCTAGAGGCGCTGAACAGGCAAGCGCTGCAAATGGAATGGAATTCAAGCTAGAATAATTATTGTACGAAACAGTTTTCTTATTAGAAAACAGAACTAACAAAAAATTGTAACCTCTCTTCTCCATTGCTTTTGACGTCATCATCAGAATTTAACAAATGACGTCATCATCACAATTTTAATGAATGCCGTCAGAATGTTTTAGTGAAGGACGTCAAAATTTACTGTGCCGACCTCATCATCAGAAATTTTAATGAATGACGTCATCATAAGAGTTTTAACAGAAAACTGAGTTGTTTTATTACATATCCAGTAGACTCTGTACAACATCATAACCTTAATGGTAAGTATGGGGTCCTGGAGGCCCGCTTCAGGATGTGGGGGCCATGACAGCGCCACCTAGTTGTTGAAAACATAGCAACGCTTGCATGTTGAAACTCACATTAGTGAGGCATTAAGGAAGTCGTTGCCATGAGTTTTGCAGATTGGCTTTTAAAATCCGCACGACTGATTTTAAGTTTTATCGAGAAATTAAGAGATAAAAATCGGGTTTCCAGCTGACTGGTTCGCTTACATTAATGTTGAGATTAAATAAAGCTTTTTAATGGCGGAATCGTGTCCTAAATATAGGATCAAGGTTTAACGAATCTTAAGGGGATGATGGTGGGACCGCCTCAAACGACGTAATGACACGTAAGGGGCCAATATCTCACGATGATTGGATTAAAACAATGAAATGGTCAAGCGTAAGGGCATTCACCGAACGATCCATCCTGGATCTTATCTAACTAACAAAGATATTTTCAAATGTAAAGTTAATCCTGTTTCAACATTTTCATCTGATTAAAACTGAAATCCTTTGCTGTCAATTATTGCTGAAGAAAACAATTCCAGTCTTCTTAGATATTGCGATGACCAATGTAAAGTAGCTTGGCCTAGGATTGGCTAAAAAAATACCGATCCTGGGACTCAACGCTGTCATTACGTCAATTTAAATCAAGAGAGCATCTTGATCACTTGTAGTGGGTGCTGCAAATTGCTTTACGTTTGGAGCTGCCTAGTAAATGATGACGTCATTCATAAAAATTCTGATAAATTTTAATGAATCACGTCATATATCAGCAGAATTTTAATGAAGGACGTCCGTCATTTTCAGAATTTTAACGAATGACCTCATAATCAGAATATTAACATGTATGACGTCATCATCAGAATTTTTAATGATTGCTGTCATTCGCTAAAAATGTCCTATATTGGGGCATTTTTGGGACATTTTGTTGGACACTTAATTGTCAATATTAAGTTGGGTAAATAAATATGTATTTGAATGTTACCAGGAACTTATTAGGGCTAAAGTCAAATTATACTTTCTGACGAATTTGGAAAATAAATTACATATTGTAGGCCTACGTATAATTATTTTTCGATTTTTTTGTGCAATTATTTCAACGTAGAACTATACAGTGTACGTCTGGGGCTGCATAGGAAATGTTGAAGTTATTCATTAAATTTTCAATGATGACGTTATCATCAGAATGTTTATGAATGTCGTCATCTTGAGAATATGTCATCACAATTTGCATGAATTACGTAACGTTATCATTAGAATTTTAATGAATGACGTCGTTACTGTAATGACATCATGAATTAAAAACGTTCCATTTTGGGACATACGAAATTCCGCACTTACCCTGCAACCAAACTTAAGGAAAGACGTAGTTCTACGTCAAAAATTATTCATATACCCACTTCAATGGTCTGGAATTTTATACAATCAACATGTATATGACACTTGACATGCAGTCCATTCTGTCAATTGTTTTGATTCACTGGGCATTAAATTGCCAATTTGATCAAAATTATCAAAATGTGTAATTCCAGAACATTGGTTATTG
>JAQGAO010003437.1:0-17024 GCA_034697705.1 Ommatoiulus sabulosus | reverse complement strand
GACGTCATTTTTAAAAAATGACCAAATAATGACCAAAAAATGACGTCATTTTTTGGTCAGCTTGCTACGTGGGTATAATGGGTTGAACATATAATGCTAGGAATTATTCCAAATTTATAGCAAAATGCATTCAAATTTTAAAACCATATTAATTCTATCGTCACTGATACCTGGTCCGACCATGCAGGTTACAAAAGTATGAAATTTTCGTTTCTTTTAGAAAAGCCGAAAATTGTTAAAACCCAATAATGAATTTCTTTATTACTATTTTTAACTTAAATACAATTTACAGGCTGAGTATTTTACGGTAGTCTGTGGCTGGCTATAAAAACCTTTAAAGTTTTTTTCCCGTGCATTGGTTTCATAAAATGATTAATGCGCCACAGCCTACATCATGCACTTCATTTAATTGCAAACTTGAGTAAATATTAAAAGTTTTCCACCGAAATTTGGGTGGCGTTTACGGAGCCCGTTAAAAGTCCACAAATTCGCAAAATGGCAACACGCCTAAAATTCTTCCGCGCGCGGGGTACATCGACGATCCCCCATTTGACAAATTAATTTTTTTTTTGTCGGTTATCAAAAGCCCTAATGACAAACGGCATTTCCGATGTACAGGCGTGGTCTCGCTTGATTCGTTTTGATACAAGACACGTGCGGCTGAACATTTGTTCGGTTTCACTTAAATATATTCTCAGTGCGTAAGATGTTTCCACGCCCTATGCGTTTACATAGCTATTCAAACGAGGACGCACTCGTACATATTGCGATAAATGTGTTTATAAATAGCTTGTCAGTTTCGGCAAAGGTTGCCAAAATCTCTCTTCGGCATACAAATTAATGCACGCGTGCTACTGGATTGATAGCAAAATGTGAAATAAATAAAGGCCACGAACTCTATAAAGCCGCTGCGACCCAAAATTAGGAGATAAAACCTCGTCGATTTATACGAAGTTTAGTACATTTTTGAAAATGGTGCGCGTGTAAAACCTTGGCAACCGTATTAATTTGTAAAGCAAACGAGTTCTTGTCCCTCGCGTGTTAACTCTTTTCTAGTTTGCACGCATCATTTGGCACGCCATACAATTCCATTGCCAATATTTCCTTTTTAATAAATTCATGCATTTTCTATGGGATCCTTTCTTACACTCGCATGGGAATAATTTGGGGGGAAAAAGTTGCACGAACAAAACTTAACCTATAATTAAGCCTTTTGTTATTTTCATGAAGTATTAATGACATTTTATAAGGCTCCGTTTACATTTGTTTGCAAATGATGCCATATTTATCGTCAAAAACACCAACGTTGGATTTCCATACGTATTAAATGAAAAATCCACCAAGGCTTAACGAGGCTGCTATCCAAATTTCATCAAATCATCAACGCAAAAAACAAGATGGCCGTCACGCTGGCGTAAAGATATACTAGTGTTATACATGTACATGTACATGTATTAAACATGGCAGGCGACCTGGCGAAGCAACACAAAACCGACAAGGGTAGCAGCAGATCACGAATTCTTAAAAAGTAAATGATGATGTCATCATCAGAATTTCAGGAATCACAACATCATCATAATATAATAGTTCACGTCGTCATCCGAATTTTAATGAATGATGACATCATTTTTATGATTGACGTATTCATAAAAAAACTTATCAATGAGGTCACTAAATTTTTTTTGAATATCATCAGATTTTAATTGACGACGTCATTCATTAGAAATGACCCATTTTTAGGACGTTTAATCGAACATTTTTTAAGACTATAGCGCACATTTATCGAAAAAATTTTAGACATTTGATGGCACATTCTTTCAAACATTTAATCGGGTATTTTATCGCAAATTTAATCGGATGTCTTAAATATGCCCGAAAAATGTCCGATTATTTCGGACATTGAACAAATTTAATTCGTTGCCTATTCAAGTGTTAGGTAGCAGATATAAGGTAAAGGCGAGATTCCAGTTGCATCATGATTTGTATTTTTATTTTGCTCTACGTTTCGGCAATAATACTTGGCCTCAGTCATCAGGAGCTATTATAAACAAATTTTCACAATTACAAGGCTAAATGACTCAGTTTGGAGTAGTGTAACAGGTTTAGAAAATAAAAATAAATTTCAAACAAAGGATATAACAGGTTAAAATTAGGTTAATCAGCTATAGTTACGAGTATAGTTACTCTGTAGTTACGAGTAGTTACTCTGATTTTATCACGTACATGTAATTCACAAAATTAAATGAATAAGTAACTTTTACCGGGTGATTCCTATGTAGGGAAACCTACATGTACATGTATGTTTCGAATTAATGTAGAAATTTCTCAAATTATTTGTTCTAATTGGCATGCGTGTATTAATTATTATATCCTATGTTTGAAATTTGTTTTGTCTTCTAAACGTGTTATTTGTTATTGTTGTTGGTTCCGCTTTAAACTGAGTCATTTCGCCCTGTAATTGTGAAAATTTGTTTATAATAGTTCCTGATGAGGGTAAGTATTATTGCTGAAATGTAGAGCAAAATAAAAATACAAATTGGTATTGAACAAATTGTCCGGAAAAATGTTCGATAGAAAATGCCCGATTAAATTATAATCGGACTCTGGCAAGGAAAACTATTGCACTTATCCGGGTTTTCATTTATGCGGATTTTGCATAGATGCACGTTTTTTAGCTCAGATTATGCAAAGAGGCTCAGAGCAGTCAAACTAAACAAAAATTTTACAATGAAAACATCAATTTTTAAATCGTTTGAACAATCCGACATGTTGAAAGCATCAGAATCGTATCAAAAAGTTACTGCTGTAGATTTTACTAGCTCAGGTTATGCCTGAGCATGGTGCCCTTTTTCCTCTCATACAGAAGTTTTGTCAGATATTATCGACTCTTGTTTTCATGAACCTGTAGGAACCCCCGAAAACGTTCGTAGAACAGGAACTTACTAAATGAGAATGGCATTAAAAACATAACTTGGGAAGTTTGCACTCACCTATATATGTTTGAGATATCTAAAAAGAACAACACAAACATGTTAGGTTACTTATTGATACGGATGAATGATAACGAAGGGAGTGTAGGCTACATGTAATTGTCAACTTAATTAGGTTGTGGGGGAAATTTTTTCTATTCCCCCTCCCTATATCTTACCAATTTGGGGAAATTCCCTGTTCCCCAGAAGAAAAACACTGCAATGAATACACTGTATAAAAACAAAGTTTAGTTCGTAACTCTATACGAAAATAAATGGGAGGCGTATCAACGCGAGTCGACTGTAGTAGGCCTACAATGTAGTATTCACTGTGAATCTGTGGAGCAGATTTTCACTTATCCTTGTATAATTGAATACAAATGGTGCACCTCAGGCTTGTTAAAATATTCAATTGTCCGGTTATTTTCGACAATCGGTTTTCAGTTAACATACAAAACATAGAGCTGGAACATTTGTTGCAATTATCAGGCCTTTTCATTTAAGCGGGTTTCACTTGTCCGAGTACGACTTATTTCTTATACTAAATTTGTTCGATCCTGCAATTTATCACAAACCCGCACAATGACCAGTCCTAAGTTTTCTAACATTGTTTCCAATTCCGAAAAAAAAATGTTTCAAACTGATGGAAAGTGATCAAAAGCTCAAAACTCGTGGTAAATTATGATCAAATTTCTAATAAACTTAAATGTACAGTAGGCCTACATGGGCATAATACATGCAACCTATTTGAAATCAAGCTGTTTATTGTGAGAATTACTAGAATTATCACAATACATGTATACTGTATATATGTACTGTATGCACAGTATTTGAAACAAGTATCGCTCCATTTTATTCACACAATGATTTAATATCAAAATATACTTGTAGTATGAAAAATACAAGTAGGGATGGAAAATTCATAGTTTATTTAACACTGGTTAATTCTATATGCAATATAAAACTATTTTACAAATATATGCCCTTAGAAATGTCGTCTCCATAAAAATTTAACGTAAATTACAATCGTCTTATGACATGCTCTATTAAAACACATGTATTGTGGCATGCATGGTTCAAAGATATCTCGCGTGATTGAGCTGGTTATTGCTTAGCACCGGGGTCACGAAAACCGTGCCAAAAGTCGTTTTTCAGTGTGGACAAATTATTGTTGAATGAAACGTACCGCGACTTCCTTTCCTCTGACGGCATTGATGGTAACGGGGAAACGTTCTGGCCAGACTGACTCAAAATTTGATGCGCCAACGATTTGAATTTGGTAGTTTTATCAGCTGATTGCTGTTTTTCAGGGAAAGTGGATTTTTCGGAAGATTTCCAGGTCACGTTGGAAAATGTCAAAGGTGGCGGCGCAATTGTGGATAGATAGTTTGAATGCTGTGGTTTTTCAAGTGGGGTGCCTTTAGCCGAATCATACATGAACGTTTCTGCTCCTGGAATTGCCGGACTGCTTTTACTTAATCCTGGCATGGGGCGATCAAGCAAGGGATTGCTAGAGCCATCCATGAATTCACGGGTAAAAGGGGTGGAAGACCAAAATTTTAGAGGTTTATTGAAGTCTGCCAAGCCGTGTTCCTCCTTTGAATGAGTCTGCGTTTCGGAATTCCTCACTGTTTCAACTGTGCCCAACAGGGATGAAGGGTTGCCAACCATGGTGCCCCGACCAGAGGAATAATTAGTGGCTAGCTCAGGTGTTGGAGTTTGGCTTCGACTTCCAAGTGACGTCACATGGTCTTGTGACAGCACTGGAGTCTGCCTAACAGAGGATTTCAGTTTGGTGCTTGGCTCATTAGATACTGGCATTCCCAAATGCTCAGACAAGAGCCATGATGCTTTAGCCACCTCTTCCTGGATCTTTGCTGTGGCAAAATGGTTGCAATCTTCGAGATAGGACATGATGTCAGCTATAAAAGAAATCACCAAAATTAAGGAAAGGATTCAAGTGTTTATAGCATTAGAATCTGTGAGTTACAAGTTAGTTGCAATTTGTTTCATTCAAAAATTTAGATTATGCACTATTAATGATTTTTGCTAGTGCATATGCATTAATGATAAAACCCAAAAATTTGTAATAAAATAGACTAAAAATTTAACAGTTTTCGATCATCTTTTAAAGATGTCGTGTAAAACATTTGCTACAACCATTCTTTTCAAATGATGAATTTGTAACTGAATACACAAAGAAAATTAAAATAAGTTTTACATAAAATTAAGTAAGCTACTATATTTTTTGTAACCTTTACTAAGCAGAAAGACTAATATTTGGATTGCCATTGTTTTATGTAAATACAAAAACATCTATCTTGGTATATAAAATATACCAAGAAAAGAAATCTTGTAAAATTTGGAACCCAACTTATATTAAGAATAAGTTAATATATACATACAACATAATTCTTGTATGCATTGCAACACTAAATTGCATGCTATGGATTTTTGAACCCTTAATAGGTAAAATCTTATTACCATGAATATTTTTGATGGACTGAGCAAAGTTCTCCTTGAATTGTGCGATTCCATTCTCTAAAATTGGACTATCGTTGAGTATTTCCTCTTGAACTGGATTTTTTGGAGGATTTTGCGGTTGCAGATTTGAGGATAAAACTGCAGGAATGTCAGCAGTTGCATACGTTTTCAAGATGTGCCGTCTTAATTCTTCTAATTTGTGATCCAAAAGTACGAGCACTTCTGTCTTCATCGAGAATACTTTTTCCATTGTAGATTTATGTTCTTCGGTGATCTTTGTTAAAGTAATCGCAAATTCTTTCTCTTTCCCATGAATGTACCGATGGTATTTTTTCACCTTGTCCTTGAGGTTTGAATGTCTCGTCACTAAATTCTGGTAATTGGCTTCAACTTCTACGATTTTAACTCTGTACTGGTTTGCCTCCTCTTCAGCTTTGGATACTTGCAATTTTAGAGTGAAAACTTCGTTTTTAACAGGAGAAAGACTACAGTCATCCTGGAATTTAGCCAGCTTTTCTTGGCATTCGTTGAATTTTATCACCTGATTTTCTAATTCAACATCTTTGAGCCTTAACTGCCTTTTCAAGTCATTAATGACTTCAAGCATGTCTTTTTCAATTTGCTGGCATTTATCTGCCAAGGATTTCACATTATCCTGCAGTCTGTAGTTTTCTTCACCCACACCACTTTTCACTTGCTGTTTATGTGCAACACGCTCTTGTTGTTGAGATTCCATGTGAGTCTTGTATTCCTCTCTTAATTGCGATATTTTAGTTTCATAGCTGTTTTGTAATTCATGCTGAAAAAACATAATATGTGTCCAGCTAGTAAATCAAATTTTGCAATTAAAACGCGGGTGACTAAGTATGCAAAAAACAGCTTTTTACCTTTTCTTTGGCATGACTTTCCTGCATGTTTTTCAACGCCATGAGAAATCTTTGCTTCTGAACTTCCAAGAACGATTCTAGTTCTTCACATAGCTTTTTCTCCAACAGTATTAGCGCTTCTTCCTTTTCTTTTTCTTTTCGTTGCACGAGAGATTGTAGCTTTTCTTGATGAAGCAAATCTTTTCGAAGCTCACCTTCAGCAAGCGCACGGCGTTTATCCTCTTCTGCTTTAAGAAGGGTTTCTTTTACTGCTTTACTTTTCTCTTCCTCGATCTTCCCAATAAGATCTCTGATCTGTTGTTTCATGGTAATATTAACAGTCTCTAGTTGCTTTTTTAATTCCTCTATAACTTTGTTGTTGTTGGTCGACTTCATTTTGCTGAGGAGCTGCTGTTTTTCTTTCTGAAACTTAAATTCCATTTCCTTTATGGAAGTTGTCAATTCCTTAGCATTCTGTGCTTGCAATTCCTTCAGCTTTACAACTGTTTCATTAGCAAGCCGTTCCTCTAACTTCCTGAATTCTTCTGCTTTCTTTCGATTCATTTGAGTTTCTAAATCTGTCAAATGTTGCTTGTACAACTCTTCAGTTTGTTTGACTCTCTGCAATTCAAATAAGAAAATTGACTCCAACTATAATGAAATTTATTATCATATAGAAGACTCGCTGTATTTAAGATCTGGTATCAAAACATCCACAATATAACAAAGAAATTGATGTTCATGGCTCCAACTGTAAAATAAGTTTTGAAAGGTTTCATGATAAAAAAAACTTACATTTTCCAGTTCCCCTATTTGTTCAAGGTAATTGTCTATTGCACTGTCAGAACTATCATGCGATTTCACCAACTGCTGGATATGGATTAATTCTTTTACTTTTGCAGATGCCTTCTCTTCCACACGCAGCTCTTGCTCCTTATCCCAAAGAATTTTGGCTGAAAAATTGCAAACTCATTATTAGTTTAATTCCCTCCACCACGTATCAGTTGGATAAGGTGCATTCAATAGAAAATTAAAAATGACCTTTCTTTAACCTCTCCTCGGTTTGTTTGGCTACCTCCATCTGAACTTTATTAACGAATTCCTCCTCACGCATGCTTTGGTTTTGCTGGTTTCCTCGATATTGTTTAACGAGATTGTCTTTTGTGGCCTGAATCTTTCTTTCCATCTCTGTAGCCCAAATTCTTTTCAGTTCATCAATTTCAATTGCCTTTGCATCGTTCCAATCTTTAAGCAGGTTATTTTCCAGTTGATTTTTCTCTTCGCATACGCTTACATACAAAGTTTTAACATCATTTAATTCCTGAGTTAAACATTCTAGTTGTTGTCTAGAAGAAAAAATAAACCTGATTAGCATAACATCTTCAAAGGTATTCCTGACATCCTAAATTTTTAGGTCCAAGCATAGTAACCGCTGTTATGCTACATATAAAGAGTAATTTTTTATTTACTGATTGTTTCTTTGTAGTTCGCTCAAATGTCTCTCCATTTCTTCTCGGGTGACCCTAGTGGCATCATTATGCAGTTGAAGGCATGCGTCTCTGCAATCATTAACTGCTCTTTGTTTCTCAACATCATGATGTTGCTCCAAACCAGCTATTTCGCTTTTCAGTTTACAGATTTCTTCATTGAGTTGACTGGTGGAAAATGATAGCTCTTCTATGCGTTTCTTTGCTTTATTTAGCTCAGATTTTAAAGATTTGTTTTCCCTTTTCAGGGTGTTAATTTCGTCACTTCTGTCGATTTTCTGATAACGTTCCTTAGTGTCTTGCAATTCTTTCATAAGTTCAGTTATCTTTACCTGACTTTGAAGATAGTTACTTTTGGCAGATTCGGAAGTTTCCTGCAATGTCTTTATTTTGTCCTGGGCAGTATGGTAGTTAGCTTGCAATTTACGGAGTTGCTCATTTTTATTTTGAAGACAGCTAAGGGATCGTTCCAATTCACTTTTCAAAGTAGATAGAAGGTTATCATTTTCCTTCAGAAATGATGGACTAGTATTTCTAAAACGAAATTAAAATATACAGCATGAAGAAATGGATGTGTTGCTACAGTCCAATCATGTAACTTGGTATTTTTCAACAAACCCAAATGCTTTTGATTGCATTTGATCCTTAGATGACTGAGCAGCACCGGTTTTATCGAGGACTCCATGCCGTGATGCAGAGACATACAACTCCAGCTCTTTTTGAGTAGCTTCTAATTCTTCCTATAAGAATGAAAAACAACAATCCGTCTGAATAATCAGTTATAAAATACACAAACATGAGAATAATGTAGCATTTTACACTAACTTTCAATCTAAGCACGACTTCATCATTAAAACCTTTGGTTGTCTGAGATGGATGGGGCAGGTTGGCTGGAAAAAGCAATTCTGGAATAAATCCACATTCAAGATAAAAAAAAAATGAAGAATTTCTGGACCAATTAAACGCTTACATTCTTGCATGAACTTCTGGCACTCCTTTTGACTTTCTTCCAATGCTTTTAATAATCGGTTGACTGTCTCTGCCCTGTCCATTTTAACCTCATCACATTCTCGGCTCACTCGATTTAACGTTTCCTTCAATTTGACAACTTCACTTTCCTAAAAGATGGAATACTTGATGAAAGAAAAATAATGAGCGATTTTCACTTTCAATTCCAAATGGAAAGTAATTAGCCACAAGAACTCAGATATATTTGATAGTGCATGTTGATACTGTGGAAAGTAATTCATGTATAAAATTAACACATAATATGAAAGGCAGAAGACGATTATCACACGTGATTATCAGCAGCTTCTTTCACCAAGTAACGCTAAGGGTTTTATTTGTCTCACCTTTGATTGCTGCAGATCCTTTAAGTTTTCGATTTTTACGTTTAAATGATGTACTTCCTGTTTATGCTTTTCTGTCAAACTCTGCAGCATTGTGGCATGATTTTGCCTAGCACGATTTAAATTCTCTGACTTTTGCAGTTCTTCAATTTGCACTTGTAAGCTTTCAATCGCAGAATCAGCCACCTGCAGTTTCTGAACTACCTGCAATGAGATCACTTTGAACGTTTAGCTAAAACTCATTTTCTTGTTAGAGACTAATATCTGAAAAGGTTAACATTCATGTACCTCATTTCGATTGGTGGTAACTGATGATAATTGTATTTCGGTAGCTCTTAGCTGACCCTCCAATTTTGATATGACATCTTTAGCAGAGTCCAAATTTCTCCGACTGGCTTGCAAACCTGCAGCATTCTTTTCATTTTCGTCTACAAGCGGTTGTATAAATTTGAGATTAGACCACACCAAAATGCTCCCACTACATGTATGTTGTAGATACCATTTAGTACCATTTATTGTAGTCAAATGGTTATTCATGTTGCCAACTTCTGCATTCATTTCTTCTTTCAACGTTTCCAAATTAAGTTCAAGTTGTTGAATTTCACGGCCTCTGGCATTATAGAGAATTTGCAATTGTTGGAGTTTTATTTGATCGCTAGATTCTCCTCCTTGAAAATACCACAAAAGAAATTAATGGATGTATGTGAAATTTAGTCAAAGACAGTTGTGTTGCAAACACTGGCAGATATGAATTGAATTAAATAAGGCCAGCTATACACGAGGCAAATTATATCTGGAAACATGGCACGTTCAAAAAGTTCTGTTTTTTAGAATGTGAATTCTAATGTGAAAAACTAAAAAATGCTCAGAAATATGCGCTTGACTTTTCGAACACACCTAAAATTGGTAAGTTTCCAGATATAATTTGCCTCGTGTATGACCAGCTTAAAACTGTTCTTATCACTTTTGAAAATATCAGAAATAAGAACTCACCAGGAGAATTGAAAGGTTTTTGAAACTCTTCATTTGCATTCAAGGCTTGCTTCTTAAATGCAACAGCATTTCGTCCACCAGCTTCAACGTCATATGGCTGATAAGCTATTAACTCGTTTGAAACTCCATTGTGAATACCATTAGTAATTTTCTGCTGATGTATTCCATTTACCAAGTCACCATCGAGTAGCCCACTTTGCAGCTGTTCATCCGAGTGACCATCTCCCCATTGATCCAAGTAATACTGGCCTTCCCATTCTTTATTCAAATGTTGCTCCATGTGAGAATTCTCTTGACTGCTGCTTCCAAAATCAACTGACGAATCGCCGTTAAATGTTGCTGGAGCCATTTGCTGAAATTGTCCATTTGTCTCTTCTGCCAAGTTATGTTGTTTTTGGAATACATTGTAGGGAGAATGTAATGGGACATTTTCTGCAGGTTGGTTATTATGATGGGGGAACTTGTTTTGATAGGGAACTTGCTTCCTAAAAAGCAAAAATTATTCACGATATTGAATTGAATTTACAATTAGCCATCAAGTGGAAACATGCCTTTTGCCCAGCATATCGAGGAACTTACTCTATATTGCTGGCATTGAGGATACTATCAGAATGAATACTGGTTTGATTAGGACTATCATGCTGCATTGATCCCTCATCCTCATCATCGTCAATTAAGTCATCAAATGCATTTGTTAACAAATCTTGAAGCTGATCATTAAAAAATGAGAAAACAACATTAAGTATTCCAAATCCAACTGCATGCTAAATCACATGCCAAATCACAACTGCATGCTATTGATAACATGCATATGTTAACACATATACCATTGTTTAAATAAATAGCAAGGATACATAAAGTATGTGTAATGTTTTCATAAGGGGTACAAGAAAATAATGCAAATCACATTCTCAATGATGGTAATAATTAAAGAATATGCTTTTATTTAAACTATACAAACTTCTTTTTCTTTTATTCTTTCATCTTCAGCTGCTTCGTCTTCTTCTTGGATTTGAGCAGGGATTTCGAAATTTAAACTCCCACCAGGATTAAACAAACTGTAGCCTGATGCCATATTTTGAAGATGGGGAACTGGAATTGCACATGTATAACTTTCATTTTAGACTTCGTACATCTACAATCATAAATTACACTGTAAGTATTACAATGAATATGTATACGTAGTTGTTCATGTCTTACAAATCGCGGCCAATTATTAGTATAGGGCTATGCAGATAATTTTATTCAGGGATTAAAGTATATGGGGCACCCTGTAACATGTTTTTGCTTTGTTGCGCGCCCAAATGTGGAGGTGATCGATCAATACTTTCCTTAAGATCTATGTATATGTATACTTTCAAATATATTGCGTACTGTTACTTTAATTACTACAGAAAATCATAAAATTGTATACAAGTTTATCAAATAGTTCAAATGGTAAGTGGTTGTTATTGGAAGTACATGTACGTAGGCGGGAAAACATTTTGTATTGTAAACAAACGATCGTGCAACACATGCACAAAAAGGCCTATAAAAAATAAGTTACTCACGTTTTACACTACACGAAATAATGCTTAAAAGTAAAAGTACGTGTTCGGATACGCCATCACAGCATGTTTCCCATCATTATTGATAAACAAATAACGTTCAATATCGAATTTGAGCCCATATTTTTTGAATTACAAGGCACATTCTAACCTCAGGGGTACCCCTGACGACAAAGGCGAGTCTTCTAGAAAAAGCGCCGTTGTAATCCGAAGAAAGCAAGATCCTGCGACGCACTCTAGCGCTCATTGGAGGATAGAAAGCGCATTGAATGCTTCTTCACAGTACCGTTTCATCTTGGTGAAGCGCCATTGCTAAAAAAGCTTATCATGGAAGCACACCCGGCAGTTGAATTCAACATGGCTGACGATATTGATGGTGCGGATGAGGGTGAACAAGAGCAAAAACCACCACAAAAGAAAGCTGCCAAACACGACAGTGGTGCTGCTGATTTGGAAAGAGTTACAGATTATGCCGAAGAAAAAGAAATATCATCCGGAGATCTGGAGGAGGTAAGAACTAAGTTGTTACTACCATGCTTTCGTTAGATACAGGGTGTCACCTTGAACCCAACAAAATGGTACCTGTAGCATATTGATTCAAGTTGATTTCCACATGTTATGCTGTTGTTGGAGTGCGATCCATGTGTTGATTTGAATTGATTGGTCGATATGAACAGAAAATGAAAGGATGTGACGATATAAATGTGGGAATTCTCGGCTATACTATTATATGCACTGAGCCAGGTTGGCTACGGTATACTGTGGGTCACCCGAGTCGAAATTACAAAGTTGATTCCAGGAAAATCCTGGCCCTATCTGGCTCCTTTCCCTCTCTTACTTTTGCCTATATTTTCTTTTTTTCTGACGTGTGTGACCATGATGTAAATACTGTTGAACTTGATTCCCTCCATGCTTTGGATGACAAACATACCTGTCGAATGATGTCTCCATTAGTAAATTAACGCTGAATTCTAAAACTAATTGGGTAATTGTTCAGACGTTGCACTGACACTGCAACAACTGGCAATTTATTTTCTTTTTGGTGGTAGGTATTTAGAACAGTGCATTAAATACTTTTCTTATTTAGGTAGGGCCTATATCTCATTTGTGTTAAGTGTATGAATTTCCCCAAAGTGGTTTGGCGGCGAGAAAATTTCTCAGAAAATCTCTGCATTATACATTTGATAGAATGTCAACACACCGAATGGTGAAAAATAAGTAGGTGTAGAGCAGTGATCACATTTGTTCAAGTGCAGCAAAGTTTCAAATATCCATTGAAGATATCCAATGGGTAAACTTCATCATCATCAGCCAAATGCGCATCACCATTTCTCTCCCCAAACCTTCCCACCCTTCCGGATTTTAGACCGTCAAGAACAGCTAAATATACTGTAATACTCATTACTGCCTTGGGTAGGTGCAAGAGATACTCTGTGTATCCTCTATTCCATTTCCATTCACGGAATAAAGCTATTATTATTAAATACTGTACGTGGCTGGGGAAGAAACTAAACTAGGAGGAGGACGGGATGGGACACCTTGAAAAACCACAATCAGGATAGCCAACCTGGGAATCGAACACACATCTACCGGATGCAACTTGAGAAATGCTACCACTAAGCCGCCACATTCCATGCATCACAGCATCAACTCAGTGCGAGTATAAAGTTCACAGTAGTTTCTTAAGGTTCATAATAGATGGCGTGACCAGGTGCATTGCATCCAAATTTCACCCTGGTTTGATAACAAATGGATAAAATGTTTTCCTTAATTTCAGAAATGCCATGTTACCTTTATGCCAGCTAATAACATTTCTTTTTTTAATGTTTCGCCTATTTTTGGGTAAATGTTAAATTTCCCCTCACTGCTATTTCCCCCAATACTTGCAATAATGTGATCTGATATTCTGGATGGCTCTTCAGCATAAAAATTGTCAAGCATACAAAAAAATTGTGTACTGATTATCTACTTTAGCATGTAGGCCTACCATCGAGCATGAGAAATTCTTGGTATCTTTGCTTGGGATATTCCAGCACAATCTGTAGTGTTCAATATCTTTTTGACCTGAAATATACATGCAAGTTTTTATCTGCATGTATAGTACTTGAAAATACAAATACAATGCTTTTTTTTACTCCAGGCAATGACTCTTATTGGTGATAAACGTTGCAAGGAATCTGCAGAAAAAGCTGCCAGGGAAAAAGAATTGGCAAAAGTCATCATTCGTAAAGAAGATGTTGAATTAATTGTGAGTTAGTTTTTTTTCTCTTCATTTTTTAAAATTTTAATATTTCTAATTTACAGTTTGTAAAAGTACCATAGCAGTGTTGCTAAAAATATTTCAAAATATGGTTATCTCCATAATTCAGGCCTTTGCTGAGTTTGATTGTGTAGTAAAATGGCGCTGATTTCACTCTGTGCGATAGGAATCTTTGTTTTCTACTTCATGTTAGATTCCAATTTATCGTGATAAGAAGAGTTTCTATTGCATGTGTTATTCTGTCTCTCTAAATATTGCATGTCTGAAAAATTGTCGGTAGCTTTTCTCCAGTGTTCTACTTTTATTGGATTTATTTTTAAAAAAAATCTGTACATTTAATTGGTTAGTATTGGGAATACGGCGTTTAATTATTAATTCGTCTTCTCGGAAATAATTTACTTTTTTGAGTCTAGTTTCTATCTGAAATTGCGCCCTGCAGTGATCATTGTGATCTGTTTTCTTGGCAGTCAATTTTCACTAATGCTCCTTTCTTGAAAAGACCAAGAGGCATTGCTTTACAACGAACAGTTCATCGTTGATTAATTGTCTCTGTTTGATTGATTGTGCTGCAATAAGGTATCGCCTGTCTACAGATAACATAAAAAATGTATCGGGTTGATTGGATATTCTCGGTAAATTGCATTGGTAGTTCTTGATTTGAAATTTTGTTTCAAGTTTTAAATATTTTAAAAGCCCGAGAGGCTGCACTGATGCCCCAAATGCGTTATTTTTAGCTCATGGGGGTTAAAAAGAGTACTGTAGGCTATATAATATTGCAGGTCAGGTTTGGACTGTGATATTAAATATGCTTTTTTGATAAAGGTATAAATGATTTGATGCATAATAAACTGTAGATTTTGCTTAGAATTATTGTGATTTAAAAATTATATAATTTCAATGCACGAAATCAAGGCCAGCGCTAAATTAACTCTTACCGAATTACATACACATTACTACAGTTCGCATTTTAACGTACAAATAAAATCTTTTTAGGAGCATTGAAGTGATATTTTTAGCCAGATAAACAAGCAGTTATGTATTTTGCAACTTACTTTATTATTTGAGAACTAGCTGTGCCCGGCCACGCGTTGCAGTGGCTGAATTCCTTTCCCGATGAATTCCTAAATTTCCCGTTGAATTCCTTTCCCGATGAAGTCCTAAATTTCCTGTTGAATTCCTAAAGTTTCCGTTGAATTCCTTTCCCGTAAGCGGCCATATTGGTAAGATTAACCGCAGCACCCCCATACCGAAAAGTGATGTGAGCAAGGCGAAAGGGGGCAAACACCAATTGCTAGCTGCGCTGCAGCACACTTGTGCACTGCTGTGAAACGACCTATGCGCAGTACAGTGGTGTCACAAAGTCGTTTTTGTGTGTTCGAAAAAAGAATGTTTGTAGCTGTCACAGGTGTGACATCTATATAAAACTCTATAAAAACACTCGAATCGAGATAGCAGAGTGGTAGCGTGAGGTGTACAGTACTGTATATCCACGAATGGTAGTTTGAAGGATTGAATCTACAGTATGTATGTTTTCATTTAATAGTACATGTACGCTCGTATGAACTCACTAAGGAAACCTTGATGACGTAACTGGAAACTGCAATTTTTTGAAGAAATAAAAACACCTTTTATGGTATTCTGGATGAGGTATTCCATAAAACCCTATCACAGAAGTTTTCCATAACACCAAAAAAGGTGGAGTATTTGTGACAAGTCAAAACACTTATCCATTGTTTGAAGTACATGTACCTTTATTTCTTAGAGTGTACTGTACATATACTATCTGTGAGACTGCACTCAATAGATGATCTCCTCATATGACAGAACTGTTTACGTTTTAAGTTAGGCACAAACTATCGAGATTCTGAAAGCTGCGGTTAATCCAATTTCGGAAACCAAGTTTCTGTGTATACTTACCCCAAATGACCAGGTTTAGAAGTTAAAGAAGCACTTAAAGTAATATTTAAGATCTTTGGGTACTCGGACAAAGGCTTAACCATTTGTACTTTGGCAGTGATGGAGTCGCGTCCGCAAAATCTACACGCATCACTCCGATTGGTTTATGAAGTTCACTCAAGGTTATCACCGTGTCTGGACGACTGCCCAGGCACGATACGTAGAATTTGTGTCTGATTACCCTTATTGTTCTAGCATAATTCACCTTTGGATCCCCTGCCGTTATGTGGATTTCAATGAATTCGAATAAAAAGTAATTACAGTATGTGCATGCATGGGTTGCGACTGGAGAAATTAACAAAGCTAATTAGGAGGGTGAGAGGGTTGGAAATTGACTTAAATTGCAGCAACTGATTTTTTGATTCGTTTCAAGGGAACAAAGGATGTTCTTGAATGTGGAAAAGTTTGAGGAAGCTTTGAATTATGGAGACACTCGTGATATTCTGGTGAAATGTTGTGCTACCCCCCGAGAATTCTGCGAAAACGAACAATCAGTATAGGGATTATTGAAAAGTTGGACAAGTTTATGCGAACGTGATCAGTTTCACTGGTGAACAAAACCCTTTTCGGGGCCATCCATAAATTACATAATTAGAAAGGGTTTTTTTTTTACGTCGCAAGTTGGGAAATTCTACAATTTTTAGACAACATTTGTACAGTATTTTTCTTATTTTACGCGATCATGAATATAACTGGGAGCGATTTCGACGAAGTACAGAATGAATCGTAACTCAATATGGTTATGAAATTTTGTAAATTTAACGATCAATGCGAGCTCCGATTCATTCTAAACTTGTAAAATCGCTCCCAATCGGTTGTAGTGATGAACGTGTGGAGTATAATGAAAAATGAACAAACCTTATTTTGATATTTAATATTGTTTCGTTCTCATACGAAGCGCGATTAAGTAGGATAAAATCTGGACTCAAGTAGCGATTTATGATCGGCCCCCCTTTGCCGAGCGAACCCCTTGACGACGGAGCCCGCGTTCGTCATTGAAACCCCACCTGCGTCCTTACGCACGAAATCCCCAATCATTCATTTGACATAATTTCTTATTTTATGGAGGAAAAATGGGTGGTTTTTTTAACAGTCCAGGAAGGACGCGTGCTG
>JAQGAO010003436.1:0-17026 GCA_034697705.1 Ommatoiulus sabulosus | reverse complement strand
GCCGATTTAACAGACTTATGCCTCACCTTGTAGCCTACACCGGTGCACACCAGATTGACCATCCGAATGCGCCATATAGAATCGCATTCAGTACCTGTGTACAACTTGTACTGTAATGACGGCTTTTCGCAATCTTTCTGCGCATGCGCCTGCACGTAGTGGTGCAAATTGGTAATACGAGCCAGGAATGTGTGCCGCGAGAAATTTAGAAGAGTGTTGTCTATGGGGAAAACATAAAGATGATCACTACTAATGAGCATATTAATGATGGAGAAACCTACACGGTCAATACTAATTACATGTACAAGATTAAGTACGTTGCACGCAATCTGCATATATAGTCTTTAGTAATGGCGGTGTCCACAACCACGCCCCAGTAATGATGCCAAAATCCGGATTTTCATCATTACCGACCATCATTCCAAACTGTTTCACCCTACACGGTCATTATTAATGTCACTTTCTGAATGTCATGACTGTATTAATGAACGTGTACAGTGCGCTTTAGACATCTATCGATTTGAAAATAAAAATGTGAAGAATTTGCGAACCACTTTTCTTCAATTTTTTGTTGAAGACGATCTCAAACTCAAGTACGATTTTGATTCTAATTGTGAACTTCACAGACCGTGATCTGTAAACTGCATTTTCAGAATGTACATGTACATGTACATGTAAAAATCTTTATCAGAATCAGATGGTTCTTATCAGATCTGTACCAATAATGATGCGGAGATATGACGTGTGCAGGTCGGAATGTTTGCCAAAGCATTTTCTCACGGAATTAAATGGATGTCAAGAGAAATTTCCCATAAACGGTGAGAAATTGCGTGGTCTGAGTACGTTTACTCTGCGTTATCATGGAATGACATCATTATGACAACTCGGAAAATCTTACAATACATGTATTGCACTATGCGATCAAACATTTACAGTGTGACAGCATGGGAATTTTCGTTTCGCGAACAAGGGTTGTTCGTCGAAATTATATAACGACGCTTGAGGCAATTACGGACAAAGTTTCGACAATGTGAGCCTGCCTGTCTTCACACCTACAGTATGATAGGCTTAAGCTAATCGACGGAGCCATGTGGCTGATAGGGAAACATTCACGTGATTTTTTTTTTGCATGATGTAGGCCTACATGTACCTCAATAATAAATGGTCTAATTGCTTAATTTCGTACTTTAAAATTCGTGAGCGGATTTTTGCAAGGTCACCTCCCTTGTAAATTTAGCGCATTGCTCTAAAATATCATTTATCCGTTCAGATTGTTGTATTGCACATCCATGCTGCAAGTGTGAAGCTAAACCGCATTATACAATATATCCAGGGTTCCCCCAGACCGGGAACTTAATTGTCTGGAAAAGTCAGGGAAATTTAACTTATTAATTTTGCCACATTCCAAAATTAATGTTTCCACGTGGTTAGCTCGATATGGACCCATTGGCAGCATTTTCAAGTTTTTCCAGTATAAATTTGCAAAATTTTCACCAAATTCATATAGGACAAATTTTCCAAATTCTCAATCTTTTCAGAGTTCAAATTTTAAAATAATGTTCCATATTTTTCGATTACAAATTTGTTAATTTTTTAAAAAAACAAATTTCAAAAATTGTCTTATTGAATATAAGACTTAAATGTTTGGAAAAGTCAGGGAAATTTAGCTTATTAATGTCGCCACATTTGTCGATTTTGCAAATTTGTAGGTAACATTAGCATGTCAATTTTAAAATTGTCATCGGTGAGGGGAATATGTTTAAAAACCTGGAAAAGTCAGTGGAGTTGAAAAGGAAATTTCTGGAGGGACCCTGATATCAATTGCTGCTTAAAGAGACTGCATACAGTACAGAACTTATAACTGCATGTAACTCGTTTTGATGTCTCCAGTTTCTAGATCGTGGATCATGAAACGCTTCCTTTCCTCACATTAAAACCGTGATTTTCTAAAGAGGAAGTAATAAAAGCTTTTGGTGTAATTGGACCGCCCGTTTAATATCCGTCACACATCGCAATTGTCCAATTGGCACAAGTTGCACTTTTGACCATCAGTCGTGTGCGTGAACGTTGAACCTACCTTAATTCCAATTTGAAAATCAGGATGTCGTAATGGAGAATGATGGGGTTGGCATTAATTCTATAATACACGTTGGTTCGTAAAATTGACGTTGAATTAGTTCTCCCCAACAGCTATTCTCTGGCACCATATCGTCTGGGCGCCATATTGAAGCACCGCTTTTAACGAGGTACTGTCATGCCAATGCAGGTTTCTTATTCATAAATTAGCTACAATTAGTAACGTACATGCACTTTGCCAACTACAGTATTTAAAGTTGACCATAACGAATTGGAATATTTGGTATCGTGTGCATTATTTTTTTACATCACATCAGTTTTACTTTGTCGTCAGGTTACATTACTTGTATTTAAAAGAAAATCGTGTATCTCTCGGAAAATAGCGCGAGTAACGGAGTGTTAAGAACACTTGTACGAGTAATCCCAATCACAGCTGTTCTCTAAAACACGCGTATGGATATTTTATTAGCTTCAATGTTGCTGGAGAAAATTTAGTCGCATCATATACGAAGATGCTTCGAGTTTAATCAACTTGATGCTTAAAAAAAGACAAGATGGCGGAATGTTTAATTGCCATTTTAACGAAAGTGGGGTTGAAGGTCCTGGAAGCAAGGTCTTTGAAACGAGAAACTTCTGCTTAATTCGAGCCAGTTGCAGATTACTCCGTTATTAGATAATATTTACTTTTGAGGAGCTTGAGATGTGTTTTAAGGGCGCTCTCCTACCAAGCTGAATGAATCTCGTACGCCATTCTCACGCCTGGAAGTTTGGGGAAATTTCTCTGAGGCTTTTATTTCAACTTTTTTTTCCTTTCCTCCATTTCACTTGACGCAATCCTCGCAACGTGGTTGATGAGCTCCGAAAAACAACGCAAGATGCACACTGCAACCGCTAGAGAGGATCTTGAAGAGCTGGGAACTAAACGAAATGCATCCACAGATATATTTTTAAAAACCACTTTACTTTTTTTTTTGCCTTTTAAAAAAGTGGACCTGTGGGGTCTTATGATAAGCTTTGGAAAGCGACCGAATTCATGGGAACGCCTGAAATTAACAGGCACCATAACAAGTTGGTTGGGGTCACTACTGCAGCAGAAGATCAGCGCCACCTGTGGACAACTGTTGAACAAATCACCGTCTTGTACATTATTTAGACTATGGGCATTTTGAGTTGAATTGCATCGTCAACTGTGGTTGGAAAAGGCAATTTTATCTGTGAGATACAGCGCGACTATTTTTGTTTTCTAAATTCTTACAACTCTTTCATTACATGTATTTCCTCGTTTGATTTATATGGTACATGTACAATAGTTGAATTTGAAGATGAATAAGTAGATTTGTGAAGAGTAGCGTGTGACCAGATAACCGAGTGAGGCTTAGTGCCGACCGGAAATGCAACCAAAACGTAATATGAATGTTTAATTACAACTGTTTGTATTTAGTTAATGATACATATTTTGATTAAAACCTCTTAAATCTAGTTCATATTTCCTGCAGTAGCACGTGTATGGTTTTTTTTTCTTCTTAAATTAAACAACTTTATGCGGCACTCTAAATAAGTATCTGCGTGTGCATTCTCAGCTGAAAATGAATCAGTGATTTTTTGGAAATTTTTATGAAAATGTCTCAGGATCAAAATAGTAAATCAACACGTCGATTATCCCACCGGTTTAAAATAAATTGCACGTGGGATCGTACTTTTCTGTAAATAATTCTAGAAAAAAAAGTGGGGTAGTCCGGCCATAAAAACGTCAGATTAACCCTCCGTATCACGAAGATATGATAAGTCCAAAATTCCGTGGGAAAGGTGGTCAAAAACTATGCTTCAGGTTGATCAGTTGCACGTGTTCAATGGGCAGTTGCCCCCTCTGTTCACAAAGTGCAAACACATTGTAGATTAGCACAATGTGAACGCTGTCCAAACGCTACAGACTTAACTGATTAGCTTTTGTGCCAGCATATCTGATGTCAACAATGGTAAAATTTGGTGAAGTACAAATACACGTGTGGGAAGGAACGTAGCGTGGGATTATTTTTTTTTACTTTAACTTGAGCACTAATATTTCTTTATCTATCTGGGTTAATTAATTGGAGTTGGAGGATGGCTTGAGCGGCTGAGTGGATTTGACCACTTGCAGGGTTCCCCTAGTAGTTTCGTTTTCAACTTTACTGACTTTCGAGGGTTTTAAACAAATCTCCATGACCAATGACAATGTCAAAATTGGCATAATATATGCAAATGTTATCCACGATTTTGACAAATCGACACAGGACAATATTAAATAGTTTGTAAGTTTTTGAAAAAAAATTCAAAATGAGCATGAAAATTGTTTGAAAATTTAACAAATTTATATTCGAAAAATATATAAAATTTGTTCTCAGAATAGGTAGAAAATTGTGAAAATGTGTCCTCGAAAACTGTTGAACCCCCAGATGACTGAGATGAGTGCATGTGATGTAAGTGCTTGAAATGCAAATTGCTTGTCCTAATAGAAGATACATGTATATCTACTAGAAAAAAAGGGACGGTTGGTCAATGAGATTAAGAAAAGGATTTGTCAACAACAAAAGTTGTTGCTGTCTGCGGCATTTTACCAAATGTACCGGGGGTCAGAGGCCAACGAGCCTAGAAAAGGGTTGGCTACCGATAAGCAGCCCACTTCCTGGGCCTTTGGGGTCAAGCGGCTCAACTTCAGTAGCATGTATGAAAATTTTACAAATGGGGCATTGTCCCTAAAATAAAGAATTGGTTGACATTTGAAGGCATGGTAGTGCTAAAATTAGCCATGGCAGTTCTAGATGCTTGGGAACGTGAACTTGGAATAGTTTGTTTGACCATTGGAATAGACCGCTAATTCTGACACTGACCCTCAGGAACCACTAATTTGGCTTTAAATGCGTTGGTGGCTGTTCGCATCCCACTGGTAATTTATTTCGCCATTTTTAGCTCCCTTTGTCTCCATTAGTTGGTTGTTTAGTTTCTTTTAAGATGGGTCACACCGAGGAAACTTAAACTGAAACTTGTTTCCGAAACTGAAATGGGCGTTTCCGAATCATGTGATAACCCACTTTCCCAGACCTGGAAAACGTGGAAAAAAATGTTCATTTCACCAATTTCAGAGATCAAATTTGCAAAATTGTCAAAAGTTTCTGAGGAAAAAAACCAGCTTCCGAGGACAAATTTGCAAAATTTTAAAAATTTAACGAGAACGCATATGCAAATCTGCACATTTGCAAACTTGGTCTAACACATATTTACACAATTTTTAACCAATTACGGTGACAAACTTGCAAAAAAAAAAAAAAAAATGTAAACGTTTTTCGAAAAAAATAATGCAAAATTTTCAACAATTTTCGAGTGCAGATTTGTAAAATTCCCAACAGATTCCTATAGGACAAATTTACAAAATTGTCAATGTTGATTTTGCAAAATCGTGGATAACATTGGCATACTGTATGTCAATTTTGACATTGTCATCGGTCAAGAAATTTGTTTAAAAACCTTCAAAAGTCAGGGAAGTTGAATATAAAATTTCTGGGGGAACCCTGTCTATGTTTTGCTTCGGCGCACACAATGGACGGTTTTAATCCGGTCTTCGACGGGACGAATTTTCGCCGTCCAAAATATCGGGTAGGTCAACGGTTTGAGTCCCCTCCTGTGTCGAAACGAACTTATGACCAGAGCTTTATTTTTGCGTCATGTTGTATAATGGCCGAGGTCGAAATTTCACTTTTTGAATGACTTCCACGTGGACCGACGACTCTTCAACTTGTCTCAATGTCAAAATCATTTCCATAAAAAAAAAACACGTGACGCGCCCAATTTGTCCGCTCCATTAATTCCAAATTGGCATAAGTGTATTGCTCATCCCATGGCGCCATGCACCTCTTTTAGTACACACATCCTGAAACAATGGATTCATTGAGCACCTCCTTTCAAGACTACAAACTAGTTTTTTTCGTTATTATGATGGCATGCCATACCTTTTTAACCATTTTTGACTGTCATTGCTGCGCTTCTCACTAATTGAATTTGAGTCTGGGTGTAAAAAAAGTGCGAGGTGGGCGTGGCTTCTTTCTGGTCCGTTCAAATTTCATTTAAAGCGGACATTGTCATTTTTTTAAGTGCCAAAGATGGCCGACGCGACGCTCCCTAGTCCATTATCAATTTTATGAATCTCGTCCTTAATGGAATTCGTGTTATTTGTTTAGATAGTTGTTGCACTTATGGGACGCCAATCCCGGTACAAAAAATTGGCACGTGACCATGCATCGCGCTGGCCGTTGTACACCCACCCCTGAATTGGTGAGGGGAAATTCCCCCGAAAGCGTCTGTCACCAGGGTACGAAAACTAAATTCGATAAAAAGATGTGCACGTGGTGAGCATTATAATTAATTCAACGGCACAATGGCGTAGGCTTACATGTCACAAAAGCTATCATTTTAGTCTTGATGGTAAATAAATAAAAAGATTGCAGTCATGGCTCACTCGTCGTCTTAACATATGAACAAATCAACTGTAGAAGTGATGACATCAGGAAACGACTGCGTCTTTATTAAACTCGCGTTGATGGTTTGCTGATTCGCAGTTGCGCGGCCCGAGTTGCGACAGTCTGAGTTCTCATTTACGGTTTTTTTTATCCTTTTTTTTTTCTTCTACCGATTCGTGTACGATGTAAAATCTTAAAGATAATGCTGTCAAGATTAGGGATACTCAGACAGAATCTTTACAAGCCGAGTTTGTAAACTAGGAACACACGTGTGAAAAATCTACACTCTCATTGGTTTAAAAAAAATCACTCGAGGTTATCGGTGTTTTTAAATGAATGAATATTTTGTACACGTTATACACTTGCTCTTACGTACAGTCGAGTCGCGCTTTAATTAAAAGACGTGTAGGTATCCCAAAAAAGTTCTTAAAAATAGACGGTTCCTAAATTGGAATGGTATTAAAAACGAAAAATGCAATTTGCACCATCTTTATAATACATTGTACATTATACATGTATTATGTTTGAGTTTCCAAAAACACCAATAACAATAACCCTTTTCCAGCCTGTTCGGGGGAATTCTCCGTTCCAACAAAAAAATATCCCCCTGAAAGAAGAATTGAGTTTGTAAAAAAGGGAATAAGTGATTTTAGTACGAAACTCGGAGCAAAACGTTCGAGAAAACTTTGTTTCCGTAAACTGCGAAATAAAATATTTAATAAATGCAACAAAATTTCGCCAGCGCCTTAAAAATTATGGTTTGACGATATTTTAAAAAAAAATGTTTAAAAAAATGTCCAGTCCGCCCCCACTATTGAGGTATTTTAGGACATTAAACAAGGAATCAATTTCCAATGGCCTAACGTAACATACTTTAGATTACAAAGGATTTTGCCACTTATAGCTGGATTAACACACGATTTCTTTATAAAGCGCCGATTCACTTAACGCTTTTTTACAATCACGTGCCCAGAGCATTATGGGGTCAAGCGATGCACCTAATTACACGTTTTGGGACACTGGAGGGTGTCAAAGGATGCTCTCGCTGATGGGATCATCATTCGTGAGTTAAGCCGTTGAAAGGACAAGAATTGAGAGCATCAGAGAAAGTAATCAAGAGATTAACAGGAATGGGTCCACGCAGGACCACTCAGGGTACCATAATGACCCACATTCGAAACGTGAACCACTTCCTTTTTTGGGATAGCATAATAGCCGTAATTGTCCGGCACTTTGGCCACTTACTCGCTGACCAGCATGTGGACATTGTCGGAAGCTTATCAATGCCTGCAGGTAGCTCAGCGCTCTCTGCCCCCACAACGGTATTGTAAAACGTAAAATTTCGACATTCTAAATTATAAAAAATTCTTAAAAGAACACAAAAATCTGCCTGCTTCAAAATTGACCACAGAAAATGTTGAAAATATTGAAAAATTGGAAGGAAATTTTCCACAATTAGCCTCGGAAACTGTCACAAATTTGTAAATTTACCTAAAAATGGGATCATCCTTACCCTCGGCGCCCGGGTGCTGTCCACCCGCCGCCAAGCACCCTCCAATCCAATATGGCCGCCATGCGCCCTCTAGAGGGAGCGTCGTATAGCCACATTTCCAGACGCTTGTTTGTGGGAAAAAATGACCAGAAAAAAGCATGTTTACTTCTAAAATCATTAAAAATATGACGGATTTCTGTGTGAATCATCTTCGAAGAGGGGTATGAACTTTTTTGGATTGGGGGAAGTTGGCAGTGGGTGTACCCCGTGCATAAAACACCCACGTGATCTAGGGGATTATAAATGGCGTGTGATAAAGACGCGTGTGTTGCCAGCTTTCTTCGTCCGAGTGGTGTGAATTAACGACATTTACGAAAACGTGGGATTCGTTTTAACTTTTTTAATCCCCCCTCCTGTTTTTAAGTGTTTATCCCTACGCGTCAATTCCCGCCAATCCGTCTTCGCTGGCCCTGCATTCTGTTTTTTTGAGGACTTGGGAAAAAAAAACATTTTTGTCTAAATGATATCCAACTAGTTTTTTTTTAGCGAAATAGGGCGAAAAAATGACGAATTTCTCAGATGATGTTTTCAACTGGCTCGGCCATTTTTTTTTTTATAAATTGAAACATCTGGACTTTTTTGGTCGACACGAGTGAAAGGTAAATGACGATCCTCGGAGATTAGCAGAAAAACTGTCATGTGCAATTATCATTATTGCGTCATTATGAAGAACATTCCTTCCCGCTAAGAAGGAGTTTGGAAAAGTAGATCAGCTTTTTTTGGGATGACGTAATTTCCTCATTTGGATCTTCTAAGCAGGGATACGCATTCTTTTGAACACGTTTGTGATATGCTTGTTACTTAATAATTCTACCATCGGACCAAAGTTTGTGAGTACCAGGCTGCAGATTTGAACTTAATTTCTCTCAAAGTGCAGAGATGGGCATTTGTTAGTCGATCAATCAAGACTAACGACTAATCATTCATGTATTTGTCTTGACTAACGACAAATTTGGTTAGTCATTAGTAATGGTTCTTCCTATTGATGAACGATAATTACTCGTAATCTAGACTAATTGGACTAATTCGTTAGTCATTAGTCGAAACTTGTTCGACAATTTTGCAAATTTAACAAAAGAAATTGTGAATTCTCGACAATTTTTGCTAATATTTGAAAATTAAGCAAATTTTCCAAAATATTGCTAATACTCGAAAATTTTGCAACTTTTTCGGAAAGTTTCACAATTTTTCACAATTTAGCAATTGTCAAAACATTTTCCAAATTGTTGGGAAGTAAAAAAACTGTCTAAAAATCTTCCTAATCGTCGAAAATTTGCAATATCTCCGGAATTTTTGCAAAATTGTCGACAAATGCACAACATTGTCGAACATTCGCAAAACTGTCGACAAATCTGGCAACCTGTCAAAAATTGGGGCTGTTCAAACTTCGCAGAATTGTTGAAATATCCCCAAATTGTCGACAATTTGGAAAAATGGTTGAAAAAATACACTTAATTATCTAAACGTTTGCAAAATTGTTGAAAATTAGCAATATTGTCGAAAAATCTGACCAACTATCGAAAATTCAACTCAAAAGCCTTAATTGCACAGTCATTCATTTTGGTCATGATTAAAAAATTTCGTTGGCTAATACTTTATTCTGATCCAGCGATTAACGCTGCAATAGGATTGACGATTAACGACTAAATTAGTCAATTTAATTTAAAAATGACTATTTTAGTCGTCAATTTTAGCCATGATTGAAAATTCATTCGACCAATGGTGGTTCCCAAAACAGCGTCTTCGAACTTTCCACTCGTCGAGCATATTTTTCGTTTAATGTATGCACCTTTCCTGGGGTGTCTATTTTTTTTAATGTTTTTTGAGGTTACCCAACAAGGGCCGACTATCGCGTGCTCAACTTCTACCCACTCGGACCAATAGCCATGTACATGTACGTTGTAGGCACCTCTCCGAACAATCGACATTGAATTAGGATGTGATGCGGGCTTGGTACGCACGTGACGTCCGTAATTTGGACAGGAAACAGCTGTTGACCGTGTGAGGAGGTGGGCTGGTCCACCGCAAAACAAGCACCTGTGCACGCGATCATCATCATTATCATTACAGCACGGTGGTTGCTCCACATTTTATCAGGGGTACGAGGTGGTGAGGCGATAGTGATGTGATGGCCAGGCTCACTTTTTGCGCCAAATTCTTGTTTTATGATTATTTTTTTGTGTGTACTTAAGAAGTTAAGACTCAGTTTCAAGGCTCGTTTGCATGGCAAACGTCTGACATGCGAGCTGCATATTAAACAAATTAGACGCACTTCTGACATTGGATTTAATTGACCAGAAGCAGGCTTGGCACACGTGCTTCCTTACCAAACTCGTTATATCCGATCGAAAAAATAGCCAGTTTAGCAGTGGGCTGCTATCTATAATCGACCCCCAAGTTACCCTTTCTCCCGCGATGACGTGATTGCGCGAAAAATAACTTTTTACTTGTACTCCAAAATGGCGCCGCTCCACGAAATGGGCCAATGAGCTTCTTGCGAAGCCCTGCATCTTGTGTTGTGTCCCGAGTTGAGGATGTACACATTTGTCGTGGCTCTTCCGATTGATGGTTGATTACTGTAGTCTTAATCTAGAACAATGAGACTAATATTCGTTAGTCATTAGTCATATGCAACGACTAAATGTTTAACTTCGTATAAATGCATGGGACTGGGAAACTATCTAATCAATTTTGGACATTTTGAAAATGTTTAGGCAATTTTTTTCTGAGATTTATAACCGGACACTTCTCCAATGCGCTCCATGAGCTCAATACTGCAATGGGAATTTCCCCTCAAATCTGTCTTAAATACAGTGCTTTCCGGGTGAATTCATAGTACACCATAATTTGAGATCCCTGTCGGAATTTCATACTTTACTGAAAGAATGTTTGGGTGTGGCAGATTTAGGTTAGGATTATTATCCAAATCTCCGTAAACCGAATGTCTACTGTTACCCCCGTACCTTCTACAAATTCGTGGATTTTGAAGGAAGGCTGCTCTAAAATTAAGATAATCCGAGTTTTTGGGTCCCTCCAGGCCTTCTTGAGGGGGGATATTTGAAGCGTCACGTGGTCAGTATAGCGTGCTTATGCCCCTTTGTACTTATATGGAGGTTTATTGGCGTGTGTTTATGAAACTGCCCCGGCTTCAATGGCCTCAGGTTAAATACCTCTTTTTGGGCAGTTTTTTTAAGCATGGGGAAATGAGTTACCCATTTACAGCAAGCGCCTCTGGTGCTGATGGTCGATTATTCCACGCTTTTTTAAACTTTAACGGCGTTTGTCTATAGGATTAAAAAACTGGGTTTATGAGACTAATTTTTGTTTGTTGGATGATTTTTGCAAGTCTGCGACTAAACAAAATCAGTGCTGCCTTCGTACAGGTATATGCTAATTTCATAAACTCATTTAGATTGATTTGATTAATTTAAGAGAAAAAACAATAGGCTATATAGTGCTTTAGTAGCCTACTGAAGGAAATATGAACTCTTATTTTATTCATTTTATCAAAATACTGTATACACTAAATACGAACAGTTGTAATTAAACATTCATATTACAGTTGTGTTTGCAGTTGTCTGTTATCTGGTCACATGTTACGTTCCACAAATCTACTTATGCATCTTCAAGAACAAGAAATGGTACAATGTTATAATATACATTATATACTGTATTTTATAAATTAATAGTAGAAATAACCAATAACAAACGAATTGTAAGAATTTAGAAAACTAACACGAATAGTCGCGCTGTATCTCACGGATAAAAGGACCCTTTCTAACCCCAGCTGATGATACAATTAATCTCAAAATTCCCAAAAATGTCACTGACCGTGATTTAGGCAGATAGAGGGCACCACAGACTAAACACTCTCAACTGTCGTTGTTATTTTTTTAAAAAAGCTATATCTGAGATAATAGCGCGAGTAACTGGGTTTTTAAGCTTTTTCTTATTGATCGCAGATTACAATAATCAGAACTGTGAAACTTATGTTCCAAGGTTTTTTTTTTTTGGTTGGTTGTAATAACCTGATTGGTCTTTGGGGCACTCCTTCGCTTATTACAACAACTCGCTCATTACTCGTTTTCGTGATCCGGCCAAATTGGTAAAAAAGAAAATATCACAAATTGAGCAAGTGGGCTCACTTGATTTATCGAGAAACATAAATCTCCGAAAACTGAATTTTCGAGTGAAAACTGGCCTCGCTCCATAATCTTGCAGAGTTGAACAAGTGCTCATCTCTGACTTCCCTACCTTCACTGGCCATTTTCAGAAATTTTGGGTTTTTATATTTCCATGACCCCAGGGCTGAGGGTGGGGTTAAACGACTGCCCGCTGTTAGGAACACGATATTACCCTTAAGGGCTGTGTCTCCTCACCAGGGTTTCTTCACTATGGTACAAACGTGCCTTCTTTGTTCAGTTTTGCTGTTTGCTATCTCTGGGTCGTTGTTTTTTGTAAATGCCATTTAAGGGGTCGTGGAAGAAGAAGAATATAGTCTCGATTTTTTTGTTGTTATTTTTTGGGGAAAATGACCACGCCTGGTATCCATGCATCTTAACATTGTGGCAGGTAAAATAATGTCCCTGATCCCAGGTGTAGTGTTGTGAAACCACCGCAATAAGAAGTGAACTTGCAAGGGGATGATACTTCTTGCCAGTTCTTGGAGAGGGAGCAAGGCAACAATAGGCGGAGGAGAAATTATACTTTTGGCACCGTGATTAGGGTTTGTTAAACTGGCACGTGGTATTTCTAAAATATATTTTGCCCGATTTATTGTTTTGGGGTGAAATGCTAACTGGCTCTTTTGAAAGTTGTACCTTCACTGCATTCTCTGTTGCCATGCTCAAGTGCATGAAGAACTATGGCCAAACCCCAAAGCTTAACAGTCTGTTTGGTGTACCATCATAGTTACCTCACATCTGGAAAAGTCGAGGAACTTGAAAATGTCTGGAAAAGTCAGGGAACTTCAAAAATGCCTGGAAAAGTCAGGGCACTTGAAAATGTCTGGGAAAGTCAGGGAAATTCAACGTATTAATGTTGTCACAACCAGAAAATGAATGCTTCTATGCGTGGTTAGCTCAGGGTCCATTTGCAAACTTTTAAAACTTTTTCTAGTATAAATTTGGAAATTTTTCAACAGTTTCCGAGGACAAATTTGCAAAAGTTTCAGAGGAAAAATTTGCAAAACTTAACGACTGTTTCTGATAACAAATTTCAAAAATTTTTTCATGTTTATATTGTCATTGGAAAATTTTGCAAAATATTGAATATTATCCTTTGTCGATTTTTCAAAATTGTGGATAACATTGGCGTATGTCAATTTTGTCATTGACATTGTCATCGGAAAAACGGTGAACGCCTATAGCTCCATGATTTAATTGCTTCTAAAATTTAATCTAATACAAATCTTTGACAAAGTTTGACAAATTTTTGCGGTTAACCTACAAATTTACTAACAACGTTGTCATACTAAACGTTTTATGTAAGGCTTTTTGCGGTCAGATTCGTAATTAAAAGAAGGTCTTTAGTTTTGCAGTTACTCCTAATTAACTATTACAGGTGTATAGAGTAGGCCCGCACTATTTTGGTTAATTTATATACGGAGTTTCCTGGAGGCGAGTGAAATTTGTGGTCACCGAAACCATGACCTACTTGATGCACATATTTTCCTTTTTTACCACTGAAGTGGAAAACCAGCCTCAGAATGATTATTTTTTTATGTACGAGAGCTTAGGAACATAAATATGTTTTTGTAAAGTTAATGAAGCCGACAACATAAAAGACTTGATATAATGAAGTAAATAAACGATGTAACAGTGTTACTTGTTCAATTAGTTGCTTACAAACATCATATTTAAAAATGTCTTGTTTTTGATACAAAAACATTTTTGAAGAAAATGAACAGAAGTCCACTTTTGTCCATTCTTCGTCTAATTACAGTTTCTGGGAGGTATATAAAAGAGGGATGTTCATTAAGTTTCCGCAATCATTTAAACAAACGGCTGAATGGATTTTAATGAAATTGAACATATTTCAACATTAAAAGACATGTTTCAAAAATTGCACTCCCTTAAAATTCGAAAACAAAGATGGACTCCGAGAATATACTGCCTCAGCAGCAGTCTGTTGTTCTTCTTTAACTTGGATGGACGGCCAGGATGGGGAGGGGGGACCTCGCTCCCAAAACGATGGGGAAAATGTGTCGCCCAAAATGGAAATTATTTCGAGTAATATAGATTACGTTTACATGCATATCTCTACCAAATTTCATTAAAATCTATACAGCCGTTTTTTTGTTGTTTTTTTTAAAAAAAAAAAAAAGCGAACCTCGTACAAAGAAATTTAAGTTTCTAATGATTTCATTGTGATTTTAATCTGCGAAAAGCAAATAAATTGGCCTGAAATTAATGATCTACAGTATATATTTTTCCAAAACCGAGATGCGTAATCTTCCATGACCGTCATGGGTGACTGAATACACCTTCGTGAAATGATCCAGTCCATTAGTATTGACCCAACGTTTGTTTATTAGAATTTAGAGGACTCGAAGGTCCGACCCTGCTGCATCATGCCAGAAAACCTTGGGCTCAATCACGTGGGTTTTATCAAGACTAGATTAATATCACGAATGTGCCCTGAATGGCTAATCTTGTTTTTAGCTTATTTGGGATGTTATAAACTCGTCTATCGTTTTGCTGTACAAATTCTTTCATGTATTCTAAATATGTATTTTTTTTTTCCAATTTCAGAATGCAAACCTTGCAGTGATACAGAGTTACTTAGGCAATACTGCACTGCTGATTTTTGTAAGTACATACACCAATTTTTTTGCATTTGAAATCTTATCCATGGTGCGATTAATTCCAAAAGGGAACTGTACGAGTTCATTAATAATGACATTGCCTACAAAAATGTTTAATCATTCGCTTTCATTAAATTTCAACCTTATGCGATCATTTGAAATGACTGCATGTATTTTTGCTTAGAAACGCGTATATATAATGTGTATACGTATAACGATTCACGGAAAATTCTTCGCTGGCAATTCTTCGCCAGCAATTCTTCGCCAGCAATTCTTCGCCGCCAGCAATTCTTCGCCGCCCGCAATTCTTCGCCGGTGCCCTAACCTAACCTAACATGCCCTAACCTAACCTAACATGCCCTAACCTAACCTTAATCATTCTTTAATTATATTTTGACCAATGTTTTTTCAAACCCCCGCTGGCCTAACCTAATACCCTAGGCGACGAATTGTCCCTGGCGAAGAATTGCTGGCAAAGAATTTTCCACGGCAAAGAGTTGCTGGCGAAGAATTGCTGGCGAAGAATTGCCAGCGAAGAATTTTCCGGACACGGAGCTGAGCTGAACAGAATGCCTCATTGTAGTACCAAAGATTCTACCCCCAGTAAGAACCAGAAAATTGAGTCTAAAGATTTTACATCCAAACAAAATTCCAAAATGAAACATAGGTCCCAAGATTCCAATCCCTTGAGGAGTTCGGCAATGGAATCTCATTCATCTACCATAAACTTAAGTTCAAAAAATACACCTAGTTCCCAAAATTCTATTTCCAGTAAGAACCGGAAAGTTGAGCCTTAACCTTTTACATTGAAACAAATCCCAAAAATTAAACATAGGCCTCAAGATCCCAATCCCATGAGAAATCCGGCAATGGAGACTCATTCTTCTATCATAAACCCAAGTTCAAAAATGACACATAGTCCCAAGATTCTACCCTCGACAAGAACCGGAAAATTGAGTCTAAACCTTTTACATCCAAACGAAGCCTCAAAATGAAACATAGGTCTCAAGATCCCTTCCCATGAGAAATCTGGAAATGGAATCTTATTCTTCTACCATAAACCCAAGTTCAAGAATGACACATAGTTCCCAAGATTCTACCCCCAGAAATAATCTGGTAATGCAATCTCAACCTTTTATACCAGACAAACCTCAAAAATGAAACATACGTCCCAAGATCCCAACCCCATGAAGAGTCCAGCAATGGAGTCTCAACCATCTGCATCCAGCCGTAACCAAAAAACTAAACATAGGTCTCAAGAATCAAACCCTGTAAAGAGTCCGGCAACGTAGTCTCAACCTTCTACATCAAACTCAAGCTCAAGAATGACACATACACGTAGGTTCCAAGATTCTATCCTCAGGAAAAACTCGGTAATGAAGTCTCAACCTACCTCAAAACAAAGCTCAAAAATAAAAGGTTGTTCCCCAGACCCAGGTTATATTCCCTTAAAGGGCCTGGAAATGGAGTCTCAACTTTCAACCATCAGACGAAGCTCAAGATTCCAAAAACGAACCCAAGATTCCAACGTCAGTGACTTTTCCTGGAAAAACTCTTAAAGGACCATCTCTATCTCCTCCCCCAACTTACAAACAAAGACTTTAAGAAGAACCTCTAGGATTCTATTTTACAGTATATTTCAATTTTGTGCTTTTTAAAAAAACAATTGATAGGAATTTTTATAGCAGATTTTTTCTCAAGTGTTATTATTATTATGATTATTATTATTGTTAGTATTTCAATAAATTATTTTACTTATATTTCTATTTTTTTATTAAGATTTGTTCATGGGGTTTTGGATTGCAAAAATAATTATTTTAGATTTATCTTTAATATTTCGTTTATTTATTATTTTTATTATATCGAGTTTTAGTTTTGAAATAAGTTGCTTTAATTATATTGTTATTATTTTATTTATGTTTTTATTTTCTTTTTAAGTTTTTGTGGTGGTTTTTAGTTTGCAATAAACTATTTTTGTTGTTGTCATTTTTATTGTAGTAATTTTATTTTTATTTCTTTTGAAATGTTTTTTATCATGATTTGGTTTACAAAAAACTATATATTTCATTTCCATAATTATTTTTAATCCTGTTTAAATATATT
>JAQGAO010003435.1:0-17028 GCA_034697705.1 Ommatoiulus sabulosus | reverse complement strand
TTTATTTGCAACAGAACACATGGGAACACATTTTTTAGAGCATTAGAGCACCTTGTAGATCACCTGAAATGCACAATCCATATTTGTGGCAAAATGTGATCCAAAAAGGCGTGATTTTGGTGTTCTGTAGGTGACTTTTTTATTTACAGTGTGGTGCACGCGGTAAAAAATATATTTTTTTTAAATATGCATATTTTACAGTCTCTTATAGGTAATCAAATTGCTCCACATTTTTCATATTCAATAAAATAATAAACTTCAGACTTAGATTAGATAAGGTTATACCGTTTTTCAACTACAGTGGGAATGCTCCAATTGATCCACATTACCATATACTGTATAGTGTACATGCCCAGCAAAACGCGAACATACCGAGGGTACTCAGTGAGGCGTTGAACTGTGCTCGATTTGGGCGCAATTCAGCTGCAGATATGACAAATATGCGGAGTTTATTTTGAGGAGACAAGCCACTTGACCAAATCCTGAATATTCGTCATACCAATGAATATTCAGGATTTAGTCACGTGGCTTGGCTCTTCAAAATAAATTCCGCATATTTGTCATAACAGCTTAATTGTGCCGAAATCGAGCACATGCAATTCAACGCCTCCCTGAGTACCTTTACTGTATGAGCAATTGGAATTTACGTGCATTCCCTTTTGTGATCTCTTCTTAGCTTATGGACAAAACATATTCGTATTTACGTACATATACAGTTTTCGAACATTGCAATCATGAAGCTCTTGTCCCAAATTCATAATCATGGGCGCAGCGCCCAAATTAGCAATAAAAATAATTATGCTGTAGATTGAGTGTGGGAATTTGCGAACTTAATATTAGGTTGAAAGCTGTTTTAAGAAATTATATTTCAAGATGAAATAAATATTACATAATATACTAGGGTTAACATATGTTTTTTATTGTGTTTCACGACAGATTGTGCGTAATGTGTTGTTCTATTTCATCATATTGCGGATAACAAAAGGTTAGTGATGTGTCCTAAATAGATTCGGAATTACAAACTGTATGATGAGAAGACAAAATGTTCCATGCAACTACCAACGACCAATTTGTATTAAAGTTGAAATTTATTTTTCTCCATTAAGGACCGGTTGCGCCAGTTTAGGTTAAAATCTGAGGTTTACTAACCTTGGGTTAAAATTTGACTCCAGGTTAACCTTCGGGTTGGATGTTTGTGTTGCACAAATTAACTCTCGATGAAATAAATATCCCCAGGGTTATGAAACCCATGTTTAACCTTTTGAAACCCAAATCACAGAACAATACTGTGCCAAAATGGAACACAGAAATGGAACGAACTTTGAAAAATGCTGCCAGCTTGCGCATCCTGGCTTCTCCTGTCTGCGTGACCAGGTGGTGTAGCATGCACAATTCCCTAGCTTCATCGGATCCATCCGTAGTGTCCGTGTTGTTGGTTACGCAGTAGGTTAACCCTAGGTTATTCTTGACCTCTGTTGGTGTAACCGGCCCTAATTAGTGTTTAACAAATTGATATAAGGATAACTAATGAAACGCGCGTTTACCAGTTTATCGTTAAATTGGCCGTGTTAGATGGTCACGTTATTCGTAAGACCGTTTAGAAAAACTTCCGCAACGAACCAATATGTTGAATGTACATGTATGTATGGACCGTATTTGGACTAATTACACCAGGAATGGCACCAAGAAAGCATTAATTACTTTTTGCATTAATTCCTATTTCAAAATCATGCATATTCAACGCATTAACTATCAAGTTAAGAACAAGTTTTCTGGAATATGGAATATTTTTGTAAGTTGGGGTGCCGAATTTCTGGTTCCCTGTTGAAGTTCACGGGTTTCAACAGCCTTCAGAACACGTTCACTTAAGCTCTAATTCAATCTGAAAGAAAAGCCAGTGACTTAATTAAAAGCCTGAACTGCTGCACATCCGGGCGCTTTAAGACATCAGTGTCCCCCCTCCGTCTCGCGTAACGCTTAATCTGATTTGCTTTTTAGAGCAATATTCTAATTGAATTAGACGGAAGGCTCGCGATAAGTCAGGAAGCCCTCAGGTGCACATCGCTATGGCTTCTTTTCATATTTTTTCACCGAATTTAATCCGAAATTTAAATTAAAAAATGTCTGCCCAACATGGATTTCCTACTCGACGACTAATCCTGTAGACTGTCTCCAGGAAAGCCGTGCTCGCAGGCGAAATCTATGAGACATACAGTACAGCATGCATGTATAGAATCGTATATAGCGATGAAATTTACATTGTAGATCAGTTACACACTGTAAAAGATCCATTAAATATGCTGAGCTTAGAATCTGGACTGATCAAACCTTAGATGAATTGCCACTTATGTACCACACTTATGTACCCACTTATTGCAAAACTTATTTGAACTTGTCTTCAGAGTTTGCACCCGAACTCATTCTGTCCTAACCAACAACGCGTCATGAACGCAACGCGTTCCACGAAACATACTCGTCACATGAATTTGTACATTGAATAAGGTTTTCGATAGAAATTGATCCAAAACTTATAAATGCGTTCCGGCTCCCGTTTCTGGTGAAATTACCAACCGTACCAGATGTATTCGACCAGTTTATACACTCAATGGAGAAGAATAACTCACTTTTTTGAAAAAAAAAAAAAAAAAAATCATAGCTAGATGAATGGAACCAATTTTTTTCTTACCATACTCTTTTAGTCCATAGAAAGTACTTATTGCTTTTTGTCACATTTCCCTAGTTCGGTATCAACAATACCATAAAGGCCGTCACACACAAGGCAATTTTTTGCCATATTTCTGGTAAATTGAAGGCATTTTCAAGAAGTTCTGTTTTTTAGAATGTGAATTACGAGAAATCAAATGTTTTAATTTGTCAATTTTAAAAAACACCAATGAAGTTAATTACTTTCAGTTTGAAAACTTTAATATTTAAAAACAATGGTTAGTAAAATGCACAAATATGCGTTTGACTTTTCGGACACGCCTAAACTTGCCTAAAATTCGGCAACATTTTGCCTCGTGTATGACGGCCTTTATGCAGTATATCAGTTCTTAAATATACATACATGTATCTTTAATGTTATATTAAAGAAAACACGACCTTCGTCCAGATTGCATATTGCACTGCATCTTGAAAAACAAAAATTTAAAACCAGCATTCAAGGACAAAAAAAGTTCGCAAATTGCAATACTCTCAAGAAAATGCGAATATCTTGAATCTATAAGCTGAGGAGGGGTCACGAAAGCTATTGACCTATGAGTTTATGTAAATGTGATATACAGTATGTTTAACGTTCTTAAGTCGTTGCCCGGCTTAATTTGTACTAAACCGAGCCCAAGTCTGCATATCGTTGAGCTGCAATTAGCAAAACTTACCACAAAAGAAGGCCAGCAGTGTCCAGGAGCGGGTCGGGTTTGTCCCCATCGTCTTCCGGCAGTTCAAGTTAGTCCACAACGACGGGAGCGGGTCGTTCGCCAACCGGGCTTCAACGCACCAAACTCAATTCGTGAATTGACTTCTTTTCACAGACGCGAAATGAGTTGTTGCCCAAACAAAGTTTCCCAAATCCTTTCATGAGACGGTCACATGCTCCACATGGCTGGCGGAAAAAAACTGGAATGAAACGTACTTTTTGGGACAAAATAAGAGGTCGAACAAGATCGGAACAGGTTCGCACGTGTTCACGGAGATCGGAGAGCCGAACCTTCCTCCGACGCTGCTCCTTGGATGGTTGGCTGATGAACACTGAGGATGCCAACGGGATTCAGCGCCCGCCACGGACGTAGGGGGCGCCTCTGGTCGTGCCGTTGGTTGGATAAAGAATCGATAAGTGAGATATGCGGAGAATTTCTCGAAACTCTGGTTCACCAGTTATACACGCGAGCCTCGTAAATGAGGAAAAACTGTCGACAAAATGGGTACTCTCGCTTCCTGGAGCAGTGGCTAAACCAAACAAGCCCGCAGATTTTCTCGGGTTACCCATATCTAAGATTAATTTTTTTAAAATTTAAATGTTTATTAAAATGCATTTTCATACTGTACATGCATGTACATATACTGTATTTCAAAATATGTCTAGATAGGGGAATTATAAATATATGTAATTCTGAATGCATCGCTTATACAGTATATTTATATGCATGTACGTTATTTAAAATTGCTTTACAATATTGGCACTGCATTTCTTTATGTTTCTTTTTCAATGCATCGCTTTACCGATTTTATTAAGGCACCTTAAGATCTGTCACGATGATGCACCTTCAATGTTTCAACTTCAAAACAGGATACATCATCTTTATTGGTAGAAAAAGCTGCATCATCTTGATTGGCAAAATGTGCATTATCTTAATGGGAAAAAATATGACATTTGATTTTAGTCATGACTTTAGGCACTATAGGAAAATAATCTTTTCGAGAGATTTTTGTTTTCTGAAGATAATTATGAAGGCAAATAATTAGAAATTAAGAATTGTACATGTCTTGTTTTTTACGCTTACTTTTAAGTTAATTAAAAACCTGCTTTTTAATTTTAATATGCGACACGTAACGATCAACATGCAACAGGTAAAACTGAAGTGTTATGTGAAGTTGCTAATTCTTGATCATTCTCATTCTATATTCATAAAAAGATATCGAAAACATTAAAATTTGTCTCTAAAGCTATCTTTGAAAAAAAATGTCTTTGAGAATGAACACTTATAGGTGGCATTTTTGCCTTGATTGATAAGGGATGCATCATCGTGATTGGCAAAAATATGAATCGTATTTTAACTTTTAGGCATAAAAAGCTTTCGAAAGCAATTTTGTTAATAAGCGCCACAGAACTATGAACATTAAGAGGACATTTATTTTCCTTCATGGTTCTCTTAATACAAAAATATTCAATATTCAATCTGAAACAAATTTAAAAATGTCTTCATTCTGTCGATATGTTGTAATCTTTTATATTCTTGCAGGCTGGAATAACGCTTACATATATCAAATTGTTTCCGAAACATTAGTTTTTTTTTTCAAGCTCGCATCCGTTTGGCGCATTTTTAGTAAGCGTTCGCTCGTTGGTCAATGATGTCACGTGTGTACCATTTAATAAGATAACACGAGAGTGGCTCGCATAAAAGAGATGTATCTTTATTGCTCAGGCAATGCCGTGTTTACGGCACAGTGGCGAGGATTTATTTTGCATTTTACGAGGCCAATGCGACCCAAGCGCCACCTGTTGCCCTCACATAATCAAGCCCTCTCAGTTCTTGTTGACTTTTAGGTGCTTTCCAGCTGTTGGCACTAATGTGCCGATGAAAGCCCTCCGATGGCTCAATAACATAACTTTCCCTTGATAAATTGGATTCATTGACAGACTGTGGCTTCTCCTCTTCCTTCCATCTGCTCGCGAGCCTATTGGTACCCGAGCCATTAGGGGAATTCCCCCATGGCAAGCTGTCCCTACCAGCAAGCAAAGCAGTGATAGTAACATGCAGATCGTTTCCGCATTCTGGATCATACTTTTCTGGTATCATTACTATTATTTCTTGCGTATTAATCAAAGTTCTGTTCTGAGAGAAACTGGCCTAAGTTGCTGCTAATTTGGTAGAAATTTAATTTACCGTTTGTTTTGTGTCCCATCAAGTTGAACTGATAATCATGAATATTATACAGTATATGGACTATTACGTTTTAACCTTACCACATGGAGTTTTCATAGTAAGGTATAGATTTTAATTGAATGTTCTTTAAGACGGATCCTCGACGTTCTGGAGGCACTACGATATATGTAACGAAATGTAGGCCTGCCTACCTCTTGATATTCTTTGAGTAAGTCAAAGCCCAATCTTATTCCAAACGTCTCAATTCTTTTAAAGAAGATGTTTTGACCCCTAAGCTCTAATCAGTCTATTAACGTAAAATTACATAGTGTTGATGGCAAATGTAGTGTCATTGGACATCGTCGGCACATACTGTATGTACAGTAGATAATATTGCAAAAATATATACGCTGTAGTTGAACTTTCCACTATTTCATTATTATAACACGATCATGGCAGCAATTCCAAGAAGTCTAACCAAGATGAGGAATGAAATTGGAGACTCTTATTATTATTACTTTTTCATTTTTTTTTCAAAGCTCTAGAATTTATGCACAATGTGGATAATTGTTTTCGGTTTGGACAAGGCTTCTTCCTATGGATATGCAGCGAATCAATAACAGGTCCACCTCGAGACTCTTCATCTTTGGCCATTGAGTGGGACAAAATGAGGACATTGGGGAATTTTACCTCTAGAAGTCTTTTGCAAAATGCATCGAAGGATATTGAAATCCAAGCCCCAGATGAGCTTCCAGAATGAGAAGCTCATCTAATATCGCAGAAACGAAAATTAGGAAGAATAAAAACCAATGAAAAGTTCACCCTAGGAAAAAATATGACTCGATAACGTAAAAGCTCATCGTGTTTACAAAAGCCTAATGGAGAGGTTTCAGTTGCCTCCAGCACTGTAATTCGAGGTTACTATGGGCACCATAGTAAGATCAATGGGAAAGGAGTAGGCGCCCATACCTGTTCAGTCATATTTCTGACTGCAATTTATGGATATCAGACACTGCTTATCTCGGAAACTATGCACTGCAAATACATGTAAATGCATTGGTTTTCAATACGTATATAAACTTGAAACAAGATGAGCTTGTTTTTTGACTAAACTAGAAACAGACAAAAGGTGAACGAAGTATGTACCTTGTTTAAAAGTATAAATACAAAAAATACATCTTCTTTTTTATTTCGTTAACAGATTTTAAGATGCTTTCAGTTGTCATGCATTTATTTATTTATTCCGTTCTCCTTTGGTTTTGTTTTCCATCCTACTATACTTTGTACTTTTTCTATGGTGTATTCATTAGTATTGTCATTTTGTTTTTTCTAAGCACTTAATATCCTTTTTTCCTTAACGGTCCCTTCATGATTATTTTATACTTGAATCTTTCCTTGTCCCTTATCTCTGTGTCATTCTTGAGTTTGTTCTCTCCATTAAGATTTTCTTATCCCATGCACATAAAGTGTCTCTTTATCCATGTTTTCCCCTTAACAATTTCCTTGTCATGATTTCCTTTATTTTTTTCTCTACTTTTTGATTCCCCCTTGAATCTTTTCTACTCCTTTAATTTTTGCCATCTCATCGAATTGTTTCCTTATCCTATATTCCATCATTGACCCTTCTTTGAATTTTGTTTTCTTCTTGGATCTTTCTTTGCCACTAACTTTTTTCATCGATGATCCTTTCATTTCCCCATACTGCCTCTTCTGGAATCGTTTCTCGCCCCATATGCCTTTATTGTCGTTGGTTATTTTCAATATCACTAGTGTTATAATACTTTTACATCAATGAAACATGTTACAGATGGTCTCCATTCCACCAGTCTTCCCTTCCCTGCCGATTTTTTAGTCAGTTCAAAAGCTCCACACTTCAATTCCCATCAAGCTCGATGACCTACCTGCGTTCCGCAGCAACGTTTTGGGGGAAAGTGCTGCCAAAAGCACTCGTCTATCCCTATCCATGCTTGGGCATTCTGCAAAATCAATTGTTTCTGATCAATATTATCCTCTCGGGTGTCAGGAATGGTGCACCTAATGAGCTGGTGAAATAATTGATCCATCAATTAGCTCTCCTAGCCTGCAGCCTCCTTGTTTACAGGTCGCAATTCATCGGCTACGGAAACGCGTTAATTACTCGTGCCATATCGAGCCAAAAGCCAACGCTGGATAATCAGAGATGCCGCAGTTATTAACGATGGCATTAATTAGGCTTAAAACGAGATAAACTGACCACCCGCCCTCGACCAAGGTTCGACAGGAACATACGGGTTGCCCCGGGGTTTTTGAGAAGTGACCCTACTCAAAAAAATTCATTTTGAGTTTAAGAACGTTTTAATGCATTGTAATGCGTAGTAAAGTATAATAGTAATACTTTTATTTATCCAAAACTGGGAATTTTGTACCGATTTCCAGTACGGTTATTTTTAACAAACCACCTTCTTGAGCGAATCATTTTTGGCTGAATTGTATCATGAGACACTTTTCTAAGTAGTTCTTGAACAGACATTTTCTGTTGATGTTAGTTGAGTTGACTCTTTTTGAATGAAATCCTTAGGTTAATGGCTATAGAGTAAGCTAAGTGGTTGATGTAGAGAGAACCTTCTTGGATCTACCTTTATAAAAGTTATTTTAAAGAATCTTGAGAGGGCCTTGAGCGAATGTGCGTTTTAAGGTTTTGTAAACAGATTACTGTAGTTGGAAATTTTATCTGCACCGTGAGAAATCCTGGTGATGAAATTTTTTTACGAATCTTAGTCGGTAATGGGATAAATCCTATTTGACACTTGTACATACTGTATGTTTGTAAACAACATATGAAGCTATTTTAGAACCATCTTGAGATATTTATTAGTTCCCGTTGCATCTTGCTTGAATCCAGAGCGATCTTTGAGGAAATTTCTGCAAGAAACTGGATTTAGCTTGGAGACTATGCTTGCATTTAAAGCTAATTAAGTGAACCTATTCCTAACATGTTTCATTGTTTACTAGAGGTTGATTTAGCTTTGTAAATTGACATGATGAAAACTTTAATTTGCTTTCAGGCTCCACGTTTTCAGTGTTCGAGAAATGAATCGAGCCAGCGAATGTAACGAATGATGAAGTGAACAAGTCGATAATGTGGCCAATCCTCAAGATGGCTAACCATCGAAACCGAAAAAGATGCAATCAGATGACAATGTTTTGAGGGAGGAAGAAAACTCGACAACACATTTTATTCCAGATGAGTCTCATCTGGGGAACCCCCGGACAGGGGTCAGCAACTCGTAAGGGAGCTTTTATTGACCAAAAAATAAGGGAATGAATGGGTCATTGACGTCATCAATCCGGAGGGGGCGTGGCACCCCCCATTCAGCAGTCCATCAGCAGAATGAGAAAAAAATGGCTCGAACCAACTGCATTGAGAAGAACACAATGCTGTAATTATCCGCTTGTTCGCGAGCATCTGGATCCGTACTCGATTCGTTAATTAACTAAAACCCAATTTGGAAAAGTGGAGTTTTTTCTCCCCCCACGAATCGGGCCACGTGCGAGGCGATGAGCAAACAACAGATCTGGCGTGATTTTTTTTTCAATCCGGATTCATCAACTAATGCATGGTGTGATGGATGGGCAGGGAACAGCCAAGGTGCCTGCATGGTACAGTACATGAAAACATTGCACTTGAGGAAAAAATATTTCTGGCCAATTGATGAGGTCAAGGAGTAAACGGTCCTAAGATTTGTTTATAAACAAAGAGTTCTTTTAAATTTTTCCCCTCCAAATTCCCACATTTATAACTTAGTTCTTGACCAAGAAATAGACCGAGCCAATGAATAACTTATGAAAAAAAAAGTTTTAAATATGGCCATACTTCAACGTTATCAACTGAGTTTTGTTGCGCAAAATTCCTTGACCTCTACATAAAATCTTTTGTTGAGACTCCTGTTGTTAATGCAATCTTGAACAATTTTATGCATTCCGACCTCTTCCTGAGTAAATCAAGTTTTTAGTTTGAAAAACATTCCCATATGTTGGAAGATCGGTGAGCACGATCTTTTGAATCATGTTGTGTTGTTCATTATTGTGTAGACAATTGGTCGGGTTTGATTATTGATACAAAATTTGACATTATTTTATCAGCCTGCTGAAATTCGATTAGTTGGACGAGTTGAACAACAACTAACCAATAACAGGACAGCGCTTAAGAGAATGGGGTCAAACTGAGAACCTTAATTTTGTATGAAAGGTTTTGTAAATATGAATAGACATAGTGATCGAATCTACCTTTTTTCATGATGAAAAAAGTCAAATTTGAACACTCGTATATTCTAAATAAAAATGGTATTAATGTAGCAGCCTTCTTACGATACTTCATGTATAGTCAGCTATCGTAATTAAAATTGTACCAAACACCATAATTAGCCCGTGAAAACTTGTTTTAACAATTTTGTACAGCAGCCCTCGTGTCATCAAGGGACATCAAGGACCAATCTCGAAACATGCCATTATTAGCTTGGAATCGGTCAACGCATTGAACATCTGACTATGTATATGGATTTCTCGGACATTGACAACACGTGACCAAATGCGGAGGTGACGTGTGGCGCTTATCTTGGGTCCCGCATCCCCGTTTCCAGTTCGCCATAAACCTTCCCCTAAAGGCCCCGAAAAGGGGTCATCGATGAGGTCTTGCGCCGCGCACGGGCTTTAAAAAATCAAAATCTGCTGGAAATTGGCGCATTTTTTTTCCGGACAGCTGGAAATGGCCCATTGCGGAGTCCACTGGAGGGTTATTTGGGGCGCGCGAAGGAAGCACTTCATTTCCTGAAGGGAATCTAATTTGTTTGGCATGGGGGGATATTTCATGTTCGGCAGCGTGATGGCCCCAATCATCCATAAAATCCCAAGGATAACAAGGGCGATAGAAACTTGAGTACTCTTCAGAAAAAGCGACGAGGGGGAAGGCGTCTGGACCACCCTTCTGGTTAACGCACACAAAAACCCATATCCCCAACGATAAATTGCTTCGAATAAACAATCCGTCCACAAATTGGTTTCCTAATGGGGTTTGCTGGGCACTTCGCTCGGACGGTCGGCCACAGGGGGCAGCACAATAGCCGGCGATTACTTTTCAAACCTATCAATTCCGTTAAAAACAAATGGGAATATCGGATGAAGGAACCACGTTTAATCGTCATTCACTGCGTAGTTAGGTCACTCTCGGGTCGTGTTGTTTGCGTTATCTCGAGTAGTTTAGAAGCCACGTATCCTAAACTTAAACAAAGGACGGCAAACCATGATAGCATTCGTGTACGCAGTGTTTGCCTCCCAATTGCTGCCCCTCGAGAAACTCACTGCCGCAAACACTTTTTTGTACGAAAATGCAATCATCGCCTTACAGGTACATGTAGGTATTTCCGATCTTGTCACCAGGTCTCGCTAGTTTAACCTGCGATTTAATTAAACTGCTGGTTTAGATCATAAATCAAAGAAAGTTTATTCTGCGAGTAAATAAATAACGACGCGTTGCAAAATTAATGAACGAAAACAATCTTTTCTTGAAAATAAATTATTAAAAGTTGTTCATTTTTCTATTAATTTAGAGTAAGCTTTAAATCACCTGAAATATAGAAAAGCGCTGATCAAATCCGGTATTAATCAAAGATTAATCATACGGATATAAATAATAATTCCGAATCAAGGACATATTCCATATTCCAAAGGTCATGCTCAAACTGAAGAGGGAGGTAGAGGAGTGAAAACTAAACATCTTTCAATCGGAAAAACAGTTGCATTTGAGGCTTTATTAAACAGTTACAAGCATTTGATGGTTTTGCATCACAATTGTAAATGTTCCAAATACCATTGCATTTAATAAATGCTATTCATTGTTTGACTTCACTAAAATAATAACAAGTATTGAAAGTTTGAACAAAACATGGTAATTACAAAAGCTGTTCAAAAGTACGTCCCCTGCAGTCAATGCAAGGCGCACATCTCCTATTAAAACTTTGACGCACGTATGCAAAAACATTTGGTGTATCTCTGATTTTCTCACTTGCTGATATCAATCTGGCTACAAGTGTTTCAGGGTCATTCACTGGTGTTTCGTACACCAGACTTTTGAGATGTCCCCACATTAAATGCAATGGTATTTGGAACATTAACAATTGTGATGCAAAACCATCAAATGCTTGTAACTCCTTAATTAAGCCTCGCAGAGGCGCTTGGATTTTAAAAAGCAAATTTGTGTATTTTCTTGAGATACTTCTGCGGTGTTGCCCAGAATGCCTGATGGTTGGTTATAGAATTCGCTCATAAAATACCATGTACCGGAGAATATGAAGCCATTTTACCTAGTTGTAGTGATTTCTTCATAGATAGCGCTGGGAATCGCAAAAAAACAACAGCCCAGGATTTTATTGCAACCACCGAACAATTTCCGCGATAATTGTTTTTTCAAGAACGCAAATGAAACGTCAGCCATTTTCCCCGCATCCCAGATGCTAATTACAGACGTCTTCTAACTGGTTAGGAATTAAATTTAAGCTTCAACGAAGGCGTAATTGCGCTCGACGCTGCGTTTTATCCCACCATTAAACGACACGACTTAAAATATTTCAATAGTTCAAGCGTAATATCCGCGTCGTTAAAACGAGATGAGAAGCATTAAGACTAGCGTGCGGATGTAGACAAGAGACTTATGCTAAGCACCTTGCCTGATTTTTAATTATAGTCTACAAATTTGGTATGGGGAACCAAGCTCGTTGATGGAGAGACGTTTGGCAGTTGGTGGGATTTTGAAATCGTTCCAAACTGCTCTTTCCTGGCCGCAAACTCCTCCGAAGTTAATGGCTGCAACAGCAGCAATTTTCCAGACACAGTCTAGAGAAAACTGACCCTCTGATCTTGATGACGTTTTTCATTCTATCTGGAGTGATTTGCAAACTAAAGCCTCTTGTAAAGAAAAAAGACAAAACTCAATAAACGTTACTTACATGAGCTAATTTTATATTTTGAAATTGGCATTGCAGTAGTAAATACACGTACATGTATGCCCCAGGTTCGTTTTCGATTTGGCGTCTTCACTTTTAACTCTGAGTACAATCTCAAATCAACCTACATAGCACATATTTACAGAGGGAACCATAATCCAGCGCCTACACCGAAAAGAATAACTAGGTAATTTGAAATATGAAACTTCATCAGTGGCGAAAAAAAATACATGCGAGCTTTGATGAGGTATGAAGATTTCCATATGCTGTACATGGTATGACTAAATTATGTTAATAATTATTGTGTTTTTGTTTCTGCAGAAATAAGGGGAGGAAGGTTAATGCTAGAGTGCTAGAGTACCAGAAGAGTGGTAAATTCAATGAACACTGTTGCAATTCGTTACTTAAGGGGATTACAATTTTAACTTAACTTTAACTCAAATTAATTTTAACATATTTAGTAACATATTGCAGAATAATCAATTCCTTATTAATCTTGCCACTGTTTTTATTTCCTCCAGCTTTAGCTTTTTTCCCATTAAATCTGAGAAATCTGTGAAACATACAGCTTGGTCTATATTCCTTCATAATTTTGACATAGCCACTAAAATCCTTTATTTGTTCGTGATTCGTTTTTGTTCCTTTCGTATAAGTTTGTAGTTAAACGGGAAACATTTAGAAAAATGTTAGAAAAATTCTTAGAAAATTATTTAAAAAATTGTTAGAAAATATTAGAAAAAATAGCAGTTTTCAGAGAAAAAAAACTACATTAAACCCGTTTTTGTAAACAGTTTTCATTGGATAAACTGGGGCTAGTTCTGACTTTTGATGCAGATGGAAAAGTTTGTCAAAATATTTCATTTTATTCATTAATTAAAGTATTTGAAAATTTCCATAGAGAATGGACCACCAGGACGCTCTTTTAAGTGAGACCTTTTTTCTCTAGCTTCACTATTCTTTTCCAACTTTGTATTGTTTTGAGAAAACCAGTGCAGTTAAATGTGTATTCCAACGAAACACCTCGCCAAAACCTGCCCATGCATTGCCTTAATTCCTCCAAGAGGGACACCCTGTAGACGCCTGCTTCAGCCTCGACCGTCGGTCTTGGAAATAAATCAAGATTGGACAATGAACAATGCTTTCAATTAGTATATGGCAGCTGAGGGATGAAAAAGTTAACTGGCAACATTTGTATTGCCGAACTGGAGTACATTAAGCGGTCCGGCGCTAATAGCGGTAATCAATCGAGTTCCGGGGGGATTCGGATTACGAGGCGATGCTGAAAAAGACACGAATTTACTCCGAGAAGTGTTCATGTGAGCAAACACGTGATCAAAATGAGAGCTTTAGAGGTGAATTTTGCAACAACAAAAAATCAAAATCTTTGACATTATCTCCGTAGTTTATTGAAATATACATGTAGAACGATGAAGTAAGCGGTTAGTTTAATGTGACCGCTTGGCATTGTTGTTATTATGAACAACGCCAAGCATGGACCAAAGTTGACCAAAATGGGCGAAACCAGGGGTTAATTTTATTATGGGCTCATGACTTCATTTAGAGAACGGGTTTAACAGTTTACAACAGTTTAGCAGTTTTCGCAGAAACTCCTACATACTGCGCGCCTTTTGTTCGCTGGTAAACTGCCTTTCGCATCCTTTGCCCATCCTCCTTCTCATTAGGGGGAATTAATCGTCGTCCAAATTCTGCATTATGGATTAGGATAAAAGGCTTAGCCCCGGGTTTCCTAGGTAGCACTTAGAGGATTTGGGCAAAATCAAAGGTGGCGAGCGGCACAAAAGGGCGAGATGCGGGCTCGGGCCTCCACACCCTGAGCATTAGCTCGCCCCCATTGTTTACTCAATGATTTTCGACGGCTGTTGCGTGCAGCCTGCCCCAATTGCACGCTTTTTATTGCGCTTTTTCCTAATGACCCTCCACCGCCCTTCTAGTTTATTATAATACCAAAATTTCCCAGACCGAAAGCACAGGCAGTTTGGTTCTCTTCCATTCAACCAAATGAAGAAAGCAAGAGCCTTTTTGGCGCCCACCGGAAACTGTTGAGTTTGGAACCCGCATGGCAGCTGCGTGAAATGAAAATCAAGGCAAGTTAATTGTTGCGGGGGAAAGCCGGAGTCGAAAAGATGCAAGTTTATATCTTGGATGTTAGATATTCCGACGAACATATCAAGACTTCTTTTGTTTTGTTAGACATACTAAGAATCCATTTGAGGGCTTGTCGAGCTTCCTAAGACTTCTCTTGAGGAGTTGGGAGTACATCCTAAGAGTACTTCTTTTGACGAACAGCATGGGTCATCACTTCTCAGCTTCAAAACACGTCATGCTCTTCTTTGTGCATCGACTGGAGATTTTGTGAAACTTAATTCTGCGGAGAGTCGAACAAGTTTCTTTAGCTTTATATTCCCCCTATACAATGTCCCCCGACCACATGGCATTGTTGTGCTGTAGGGTATTAATTTGAAATTGTATTGGATATTCGTATCTCAAACATCGTTTCCCTAGACTTCTGATAACCATCGCAGAACTAATCATCTTGGATCTACATGTAGTTTGATATGCATGTATTTGGGCACTTCTGTATACTGCAAAACTTTTCAAGCAGTCTGTTGAAATCAACGCAGCCATCTTGAGACGCTTATATTGTCCTACAAAGCTCAATCTGATTGGCATCTTATACATCATTTTCTATGGATTTTTGATGCGTCTTTTACAGTGTAAATCGTTTCTTCAATGCCCCTTTTCTCGGCGACTTTTGCTGCACCGCAGACGGCCATCTTGAGAGTCATCTTCGCATCGCGAATGCCTTCGCCATTAAGCCGCCCTAATTTTGCCATTGAATTTATGGGGATAATAAATCATTTTTGAACAACGAGGGCAAAAACGCGTATATAGATCTATTCGAAATGAAACAAAGGTGTATCGAATTTTGGTGCACTTAGCACCGAGTTTTCTCCGAATTTTTTTCGGATTAAGGAGCTCCTCAAGTTGCTTTTATTTCATTAATGCAATTGCGCAAATGCGTGCGCGCCATTGTTCTATTGACTCGCACGAGCTTCATAATGCGCATTATTCCCGTTCATTGTACCGAAACTTAATGGACCATAACATTTGCCAGCATCGCCATTTTTTGCCCATATTCCGTCGCCCGAGTGCCTCGGATAGGCACCGTTTTTCTAATGAAGAATAGGCGAGTTGCTCGAAAAGTAAGTTTGGGAAAAAGAAAAATGCCAACGCCTAAGCCGACATGTATATAAAAGCCATCCGAGTGCTAATTTTATTCCCTATAAATGCTGCCTGTTTTTGCTTTTATAATCTTCCGTAATGCCCTATAAACGCAACTTTTATGGACCTATTCTAAATAACGCCCGTGTTACCGGAAAAAACGCGCCTCTCGAAGGTGGCCATTTTTAAAAGGCACTTTATAACGGACGACGTATACTTGAATGTGAGCGAGGAATTTCTCGCATCATCGCAGCTTTGTCCCGGAATTCGGGATAGTTTATACATAAGCGCATTATCGTTTTTAGAAAATGTAAAACTTATAGGCACCAGAGGATTTCCCAGGAAAATCAAGACAATTTCCACGAGGGGGCGCCTGGAAAACTGCTTCGTTTCACCGTGGGATTGGATAAGTACTATATGCATTATGACAATACCGGAACTCACGGTTTTAGAACGCAAGTAGCGTATTTTTGAACACTCTTATTTCGATTTAGAACGCAAAATGGCGAGTTCAGCATTTTGAAGTGTGTTCCAAACGTTTAATCCCAACACATTTATTATGAACGAATGCACTTGATGGCATTGAAATATCATAAACATTTAACAGATTTAACCTGAAAAAAGGGGTTGGAACACCTCGTTAGAATCCTATACCTGCCTCAGAAGGCATCAAAAGAATAGAACACCATAACTCCACGATATTTACCAAAGAAATTTTAGAATGGTGAAGTAAGCATATCAAAATTAGAAAATTTCAATAAGACAAATCTTTTAACTTATTGTAAGAAACTTTATTTCGTAGTTCACGTCATCGTAATTCGGATTTTACGTTTTAACGTAACAAGCTGTACATGAATAAAAATGTGTCTGTTGCAAATGGTCTTAAAAGAGTGGATTTAAAAAAAAAAGATTCATTTAGAACACCGCTTTTAGAACAATGAACGTTAAACATATATTTAAATAAAAAATTCATTCGGACAAACATGTAAAAATATATTGCATGCATGTAAACGGTGTAAAAAGTGCACAGATTAAAAAAAATCATTTGAAATGCAAAATTCAGAAAACCTTGCAGAACGCATAACATACGTACAAGTGGTATCTGCAAGCGTCATTGTATTCTTAAGGGCCGGTTGCATCAACTTAAGGTAAAATCTGAGGTTTACTAACCTTGGGTTAAAATTTGACTCCAGGTTAACCTTCGGGTTAGATGTTTGTGTTGCACC
>JAQGAO010003434.1:0-17029 GCA_034697705.1 Ommatoiulus sabulosus | reverse complement strand
TGACTTTTCCAGGTCATTTTCAAGTTCCCTGACTTTTCCAGGTTTTCCAGGTTTTCCAGGTCTGGGGGAACCCTGATTTTTTGGAAAAATATCATATTTTTATAAGAAAAATAGTATCATTGTTGCGGAAAATCGTATCAGTTTTGGGGAAAAAACGTACCAATTTTATGGAAAAATCGTATTATTTTATGAGAAAACCGTTGTATATTTTTTTAAAGTTTTGTATCGCTTTTTCGTGGAAAATCAAATCACTTTTTAAAATATTGAATTATGCAGCTCTTGGTATGAAAAAAATAATAGTTACATTTTTATTATTTTTTCATATAAAATTATTTTTTTATTTAAAAAGCGGGTGTTTGTATATTATTTTGATAAAATATGTATTGTTTTTAATAAAAATCGAATCATATGTCCGGAAAAGTTGATATTTTTTATGGGAATAATCGTATCATTTTAAAGGGAAAATTTACATATTTTTCAAAAATTGTACATCACTTTTTTTGGAAAATTATAAAAAAGTTACATTTTTATTATTTTTTCATAAAAAATTTTATTTTTTATATATTCGGTTGTTTGTATATTGAATTATTTCTTTAAAAAATGTGATATTTTTATGGGAAAACTCGCATCATTGTTGTGGACACTGATATAAAAATATCAGTTATTTTAGAAAAATGATTCGATTTTTCCAAAAAAAGATCACAGATTATTCTTAAAAATAAATATAAAATCCACAAATAAATAAAACATAAAATTTTATATGAAAAAATAAACATAACTTAACTTTTTACGGAAATAATTGTCGCATATTTCTGGAAAAACGGTATATCTTATTTTTTGTGGAAATTATATCACGTTTTATAATATTGCATTATTTTTTCAAAAATAATAATTTGAAAAATCTGTCAATATCAATAACAATTAATTTGTCTTTTTAGTTGCGATTGATTACGAGTTTGAAATCGACGAAGTAAAAAGCAATTTTCAATTTGAAATAAAAAAGATTTCAATCCTAGAAGAAAACATTGGTACGCAAACATTTCTCAAAAAACATTGAGTTTTGTGCAACTTTGGTAACAGACCATAAAATTTCTCAGAAACGTGTCAACAATTTGAAAACATGACGATGAATATTCCGTACGACTTCATCGTAGATTTTGGCACAAAAATGAGCAAAGAATATCTCGGAAATGCGCCACTTCCGGTCTTTCGAGCCATGGATCGAGGTTGTTCAAGAATCAGCCACAGAGACAAACAACGAGCAATCGAGGTAAGGAATTCCTTAAAATTCATGCCAAAAATTATTAAAAAAATTCTTAAAATAAATACGATTTTGGCCAGGAAAAATTCAAAACCGGACACGTACGGGCCGGCAAAACCGGCCAAAAGGACGTCCTCATGTAGGAGGGGGGGGAGGGGGGGAGGGAAGTATGACCAACTAAGACGTCCACTCCATAAAAAAAGCCAAATTAAATCAGTTACCAAAACCGGCAAAAAACCGGACACGTGGTCAACAAAACCGGAAACGTGGCCGGCAAAACCGGCCAAAAATTTAAAAAGGTGGTAGCAGAGGGGCATGACCAACTCGGCAAAACCCTAACCGGAAGAACCAGACACTTAGCCGGCAAATCCGGACACTTGGATGGCAAAACCGGACACTTCGGTGGCAAATCCGGACACTTGGACGGCAAAACCAGACACTGATCCGGCAAATCCGGACACTTGGACGGCAAAACCGGACACTTAGCCGGCGAAACCAGCCAAAAATTTAAAAAGGGGGTAGGGAGGGGTATGACCAACTCGGCAAAACCCTGACCGGAAGAACTAGACACTTGGCCGGCAAATCCGTACACTTGGATGGCAAAGCCGGACACTTGGCCGCCAAATCCGGAAACGTGGCCGGCAAAACCGGACACTTATCCGGAAAAACCGGCAAAAAATTTAAAAAGGTGGTAGGAGAGGGGTATGACCAAGTCAGACCAACTCGGCAAAACCATAACCAGAAGAACCGGACACTTGGCCGGCGAATCCGCACACTTGGTCGGCAAACCCGGACACCATGGCCGGCAATTCCGGACACAATGCGGACAGGGGGTAGGGGGAAGTCCAATTTTGGGAAAATTTTGAGGACGTCCATTTTGATTGACCTCCAACGACGATTGAGTTCATGAGTTTTTTTTTATAAATTAAATGTTTTCGTTGTTAAGCTTCGTCCACCAGATGACACCATGGTCAAGATTATTCGAGACGTGTCCATTCGGCTCAACTTGACAAACATCGTGGTCATTTTTGACCAAACTTTCGGTAAATATATTTCAGGAAATTCACCGTGAAATCGGCTACAGGTGTTTTATTACTCACGAAATTATATTTTTGTCAAAAAAATTTGTGAAAAATCCGTAAACATTATATAAAAATAATATAATTAAAAACACATTATTACGTAACAATAATTCCATTTTACGCTACAATAATATCATTATTTAAATAGAATTTCATTTTTATATAAAATATCAAGTTTCCATAAGAATTTTATAATTTTGGATTATAAACGATATATTTATGAACGAGCATTATTGGAATACAATTAATATAATATAAATTATATTATAATATAATTTTCATATAATTTGTTTTGTTTTATTTTGAAAATTAAGTTCGATTTCCGTAAATTATATAAAAATCGGTAAACGTGATATAAAAATATTAACATTATTTAAATAGAATTTCATTTTTATATAAAATATCAAGTTTTCATAAGAATATTATCATTTTTGAACATCAAAACATATTTATGAACGAGCATTATTGGAATACAATTAATATAATATAAATTATATTATAATATAATTTTCATACAATTTGTTTTGTTTTATTTTGAAAATTAAGTTCGATTTCCGTAAATTATATAAAAATCCGTAAACGTGATATTAAAATAATATAATAAAAAAAACATTATTACGTAACAATAATTTCATTTTCCACTAAAATAATATCATTATTTAATTATAATAATTTCATTTTTATATAAAATATCCATTTTTATAAAAATATTATAATGTTTGAATATAAAAGATATATTTATAAACGGGCATTATTGAAATAGAATTAATATAAGATACATTATATTATAATATAATTTTCATATAATTTGTTTAGTTTTAGATTTTGATTACGATTTCTGTTAATTAATTTTCATTTTTTGTTATAATATAATAAACTTTTCTGAAATTTTTAATAACTTGTGACATTTTTTTAAATTAATGACATTTTTAGATTTGCGTCACAAGTACGGAAACCTGCTGGTCAACACAGGCATCAGACACGTGTTCATAAACTTAAAAAATGAGTCCGAAATAGACGATAGATTGAATCGCTTGCGAGCGATGAAAGCCAGCAACTTTTTTCTGCTCCTCAACGAGCAAAACCTCGACACAATTTTGCAAAAAGTCAGCAAATACTTTTCTCAAAAAAAATTTTCGGAAAAAGTACAAATTCGGGATTTTTTCACGTAAACTTTCATTATTTTTCAGGTTGAAGCGAACGAGATGTTCAGCGAAGCCTACGCTTACTACGCCATCTTGAAAGTAAGTACGCTTGCTTAAAATACTTCAAAAGTATTGAAATTTTGGAAAAAACACTGACATTTTTGGAAAAAATATTGGCCTTTTTTAAAATTACGAAACCCTGAAAACCCAAGTTTCATAAAGTTACCTTTTCCAGGAAGACAGTCATCCGAATGTCCGGTGCGAAGCGTGCCGCTTGTTCGTGGCCAAACCCAAAATTCTCCAGGAACCAAAGATGACCGGAAATGGTAAAATCGTAGCACGTGGCAATTCTGAAATTAAGGTAATACGTCATTCTTTACTAAGTTTTTTGTTAAATTTCCCTGACTTTTCCAGGTTTTAAAAAAATTTCCCTGACTTTTCCAGGTTTTAAAAAAATTTCCCTGACCAATGTCAATGTGAAAAATCGAAATACATGTATTTTGCAAAATCGAGACTAAATTTGGGAAAACTAACGTAGAAAAAACGTGGAAAAATTTTGCAAATTAGTACTCGAAAAACAAAGAAAATTTTGGAATTTTGTCCTCGGAAAATGTGGAAAATTTTGCAATTTTGTCCTCGGAAAATGTGGTAAATTTTGCAAATTTGTCCTCGGAAAATGTGGAAAATTTTGCAAATTTGTCTTTGGAAAATGTGGAAAATTTTGCAAATTTGTCCTCGGAAAATGTAGAAAATTTTGAAATTTTGTCCTCGGAAAATGTGGAAAATTTTGCAAATCTGTACACGGAAAACTTGGAAAATTTTGCAATTTTGTACTCGGAAAACCTTGAGAATTTTGTAAATTTGTACTCGGAAAACCTTGATAATTTTGAAAAGCGTGGAAAATTTGGAAAATTTTGCAAATTTGTACTCAGAAAATGGGCCCTGAGCCAACCATGCAGAAGTATTAATTTTGGATCTCCATGACTGCGTTGAATTTCCCTGACTTTTTCAAAATAAGCCATTCTTCCCTGACTTTTCCAAACATTTTCAAGTTCCCTGACTTTTCCAGGTTTTCCAACCCTAAATAGATTTTATCCAGTTTCCAAAAAAATGTAAACAATATTTGTTTCTCAGATGGACGTAACTTACAACTCGGACGTGTTGAGTATCATCGTAAACGCCATCTTGAAAATGAAATCCAATGGACAGTGGCCAGTAAACGTTGACGGAGCCATGTGCCATCCTGCGGATAGCGGCCGAATTTCGAGGAAATTTCAGGAAAACTTCGAAATAGATCTGAAAAAAGTACGCGCCATTTTACAGGAAATTTTCATTGGAATTTTCATTTTTTGCATCATATTTTACCGTTTATCGCAGGTCAGTTACGATTACAGCGGTCAGTTCGGCAATTACGTATTTGATGACCTCGAGAAAAACCTGTACATGAACCTAAGTGTGGAAATGGAAATTTGGTCTGGAAAAAATGGAAAAATTGAAAGAGAAATGGTAAGTACGATGAAAGCAGATAATTTCGTCTCATTTTGAACAAATTTGAGAAAATTTGACTTTTCTCTTCGTTGCAGGGTTCCCCAAGAAATTTTATTTTCAAATTCCCTGACTTTTCCAGGTCTTGAAAAAAATTCCCTGACGAATGACAAGGTCAAAAATTGACATATTTTGCAAACTGAACGAAGTGAAATATTTTTCAAAATTTACTAATGAAAATTTTGATAATTAACGTAGAAAAATGTATGAAAAAAATTTTAAAATTTGACAATTTTGTAATCGAAAAATGTACAAAATTTTGCAAATTTGTACTCTGAAAACGTGGACAATTATGCAAATTTGTACTCGGAAAAAGTGTTAAATTTTGCAAATTTGTACTCGAAAAACGTGGGAAATTTTGCAAATTTCTACTCGAAAAATGGGATCTTTCCATTTAGATCTTAGAAGCATTAATTTTGAATCGCAACAACACGACTATGTAGAATTTCCCTGACTTTTTCAAAATAAAGCATTCATCCCAGACTTTTCCAGACTTTTTCAAGTTCCCTAGCTTTTCCAGGTATTCCAGGTTTTCCAGGTCTTGGGGTACCCAGTCTAGAAAAGTTTCGCAAACCTTCGATAAACATTGTTTGTTTCTCAACTGGTAAAAATCCAGAACCAAGAATTGTTTTCTCCGGACCAGAAATGACCGGACCGGACCGGAATTGACCGGAACAATTCGGTCAATTCCTGAAAACCGAGCTAAAAAAGTAGAGAAAAGTCATTAACATTATGAAAAAAGTAGATAAAAGTCATTAATATTTGTGAAAAATTTTCAATTTCATAACTTACTTTTTTTTCCATTTCCAGATCGGATCTTGGGTCGCGAAACCCGGAGAAAGACAAAAAGAGTTGTCGTTAAATTCCTCCTTGACCGATTTCCTGCCGAAAACAGTGTTTCGAGTGGTGGCGAGCGTGGTAGGTCATTGTTCGGACATCGTATCTCTCATTATTTTTCCAACAACTTACAAGAGTCCGTTAAGAGTTTCCAATTTTCTGGGGAAATGTCAGCAACCTCCTCACGTCTACAAAATCCCGGATGGCCGCGGTGGATTTTTCTTGGACGGTTATTGCGTGGATCTTCTCAACGCTCTGAAAAAGATGATGGACTTTGAATATAGCATCTACGAGGCTCCCCAAAACGAATCGGAGTCACGGTCTCGAGGAGATGTCTGGCACGGATTGATCGGAGAACTATTTTACGAGGTTTGGACTCAATGTTTTGTCCTTTTCGTTACGGGAAGTTCTTCGAAGATCAATTCTGGAAAAAACATGAAATATTTGTGATAATTTTTTGTTTTTCTCGAGTCATAGCATAGAGAAATACAAACTCCGGATTAACTAGGATCCCTTTTTAACACATTATCATTTCTAAAACGAGCCATTTTTTACAAAATATTGAAACTTTTGTTACAACTTATAGAAACTTTTTTCAAAATTAAAAAGACTTTTTTTTAAAAAAATATTGAAACATTGTTTATAAAATTATTAGACTTTTATTATTCTAAATCAATTTTTTTCACAAATATTGCAACTTTTTTTCACAAATATTGCAACTTTTTTTTTCACAAATATTAAAACTTTTTTTCCACAAATATTGAAACTTTTTTTTTCACAAATATTGAAACTTTTTTTTCACAAATATTGAAACTTTTTTTCACAAATATTGAAACTTTTTTTTCACAAATATTGAAACTTTTTTTTCACAAATATTGAAACTTTTTTTTCACAAATATTGAAACTTTTTTTTTCACAAATATTGAAACTTTTTTTCACAAATATTGAAACTTTTTTCAAAAAAAATAATGAAACTTTTTTTTTACAAATATTGAAACTTTTTTCAAACAAATAATGAAACTTTGGTAAGTACAAAGTACAGAGACTTTCTAAAAAATATTGAAACTTTTTTGAAAAAAAATGTTTAACTTGGATTATTATACAAATTTGGTGAACTTTTAATATCCTAAATCGATTTTTTTCGAAAATATTGAAACGTTTTTCACAAATATTGAAACTTTTTTTTTTCAAACAAATAATGAAACTTTTGTTAACTTATAGAAACTCTTTTTTCAAAATTATAAAGATTTTTTAAAAAAAAATATTGAAAAATTGTTTAGAAAATTATTAGACTTTTATTATTCTAAATCGATTTTTTTCACAAATATATGTATTGCAACTTTTTTTCACAAATATTGAAACTTTTTTTTTCGCAAATATTGAAACTTTTTTCAAACAAATAATAAAACTTTTGCTACAAATTATAGAAAATCTTTTTTTCAAAAGTACAGAGACTTTCGAAAAAATATAAACTTTTTTAAACATATTGAAACTTTTTTGAAAAAAATGTTGAAAATTTTGCTACAAATTATAGAAAATCTTTTTTTCAAAAGTACAGAGACTTTCTAAAAATTATAGACTTTTTTAAACATATTGAAACTTTTTTGAAAAAAATGTTTAACTTTGATTATTCTACAAATTTGGTATACATTTATTAACCTAAATCGATTTTCCTTCAAAAACATTGAAACTTTTTTAAAAAAAATAATGAAACTTTTGCTACAAATTATAGAAACTTTTTTAAAAAAATAACGAAACTTTTGTTACAAATTATAGAAACTCTTTTTTGAAAAAAACGATAACCAACACGTAAAATTCCTGTTTCTAAAGAACAAGTTTTTAAAAATAACTCAATAATTGCACCTAATCCGTAAGTGAAACTTAACTTACGGATGAAATTTTGATAAATTCCAGCGTGCCGACATCGGAGTAGGCTTGATATTTCCAACGTCTTATTTGGAACGGTCAGCGGTGGATTTCACGGTTTCGCCATTTCACCACCAGGAAGGCATTCACTTGCTGGCCAAGAAGCCAGTGGTCAAGACGTCCATGTTCAAGTTCATGACAGTGCTGGATCCAACTGTCTGGGCAGCCATACTTTGCGCTTATTTAGTCACAAGGTAACCAATTTCTGGAAAATACCCCCACACCTGGAAAAGTCAGGGAACTTGAAAATGATGGGATAAGTCAGGGAAGAATGGCTTATTTTGGAAAGACAGGGAAATTCAACGTACTCATGTTGTTGCGATCCAAAATTAATGCTTCTACATGTACATGGTTAGCTCCATTTTCCAAGTAGAAATTTGCAAAAATTTTCACGTTTTCCGAGTACAAAATTGAAAATATTTCCAAGTGTACCGAGTACAAAATTGAAAAATTTGTCAAGCTTACCAAGGACAAGTTTGCAATATTTTCCACGTTTCATGAGTACAAACTTTCACAATTTTCCACGATTTCCTAGGAAAAAATTGAAAAATTTCACACATTTTCCGAGGACAAATTTGCAAAACTTTACACGTTTTATGAGAACAAATTGGCAAAATTTTTCACGTTTACAAAGTACAAGTTTGCAATATTTTCCACGTTTACCGAGTACAAATTTGCAAAATTTTCCACGTTTTCCGAGAACAAATTTGCAAAATTCTCCAGGTTTTCAGAGTACAAATCTGTAATTTTTTTTAACGTTTTCCGAGGTCATCAAAATGACAAAATTTCCTCGTTTTTCCAAAATTGTAAAATTTTCAAAATAGTCATTCGTGTAAATTTTGCAAAATAATTTCCTGTGCCGATTTTGATTAATGTCAATTTTAGCCATTGTCATTGGTCAGGGAAATTTTATTTAAAACCTGAAAAAGTCAGAAAAGTTAAAAATGAAATTTCTGGGAGAATCCTGATAACATCTTTAAGCACTCTGAAAAGCTCTTATTTGGACTATTTGAGCAAATGTCACGTCCTCAATTCCAAATTGAGACAAATTTGTAAGAATTAATAACAATTTTCAAATCAATTCAATTCAAATCAAATCCGTTGATTTTTTCAAGTCTCCTGCTCTGGATCATGAATCTCTTGAGTCCATTCAGCTACAGGAACAACCAAGAAAAGCACCTCAAAGACGAGGACAAAACGAGATTCAGCTTGAAGGAATGTCTCTGGTACTGCGTCACATCCATGATGCCCCAAGTTAAGTAACCCAACCTCGTTAAGACGAATTCGAGAGGGACGACACAACTTCCCTGACTTTTCCAAGTTTTTAAAAAAATTTCCCTGACCATGCAATGACCATCTCAAAATTGACATAGGTCAACATTCGTTAGACCCAACCTCGTTAAGACGAATTCGAGAGCGACGACAAAGTTGTTCAGGTTCCCCCCCCCCACAAATTTCATATTCAACTTCCCTGACTTTTCCAGCTTTTTAAACAAATTTCCCTGACCAATGACGATGTCAAAATTGACATGGTCCAATGTTGTCCACGATTTTGCCTAATCTTGGACACGGGGAAAATGTTTTGAAATTTTACATATATGTATTTGGAAAATATTGAAAGTTTCGCAAATTCCTCTTCCGAAACTGTTGAACATTTTAAAAAGCTGTACTCGTAAAAAAAGCTGGAAATTTGGCCAATTTGTGCTGGAAAAGGTTGGAAATTTTGAAAATTTATCCTCTGAAACTACCCGAAAACTGTGGAAAATTTTGCAAATCTGGAAAATTTGTATAACGAAATTTTGTTGAAAATTTGTCCTCAAAAACTGTTAAAAATTTTGCAAATTTGTCCTCAAAAACTGTTAAAATTTTGCAAGTTTGTCCTGAAAAACTGTTAAAATTTGGCAAGTTTGTCTTCATAAACTGTTAAAAATATTGCAAATTTGTGTTCAGAAACTGTTTATAATTTAGAAAATTTGTCCTCGAAATAGGTTAAAAAATTTACAAATTTATCCTCTAAAATTGTTGACAATTTTGGCAAACAAGCTCCGAGCGAACTCCGCGGAACCATTAATTTTGGATCGTGACAACACGAATACGTTGAAATTTCCCTGACTTTTTCAAAATAAGCCCATCATCCCAGATTTTTCCAGAAATTTTCAACTTTCCTGACTTTTCCAGGTTTTCCAGATCTGTGGGAACGCCGTTAACATTATTGGCCCTTACCCTTAGACAAGTCAGACCCTAAGACATGTCAGGAACTAAAAATGAATTCGTGCCAGCAGTTCTCAGTAATGCCGTGTCACTTAAGTAACCTAAGACTTACGTGTCCATTTCAGGCGGCGGTGAAGCTCCGAAGAACGTTTCCGGAAGACTGTTGGCTGCCACCTGGTGGATGTTCAGTTTCGCCATCCTTGCCGCATACACGGCCAACTTGGCGGCTTTTCTGACCATGGCCCAAATGGACAACACGCTGGAGTCCTTCGAGGCGCTGACCGCTCAGATGCAGATTCGCTATTCGATGGTCGAGGACTCGGACACGCACACTTACTTCAAGAAGATGGAAGCCATGGAGAACGTGTGGTTAGAGTGAGTCAAAATTTCAACTGACCTCACTGGTCAGTAAGACGCTGGTCAGTGAAGTGTTTTTGAACTTACTTCAGAGAGTGGAAGCAGATGACGAGCGAGGAAGGTTCTTCCGGAAAGGACATCGAGGAGTATTTCGTGAGCGACTATCCCGGAGCGGAAACGCGAACGCAACTCTTGAAACTCATGACGGAAACTGGCTTGCCGGAAACTCTGGAACGAGGAATCGAGAGGATCAGGCAATCGGCCGGACATTACGTCCTTCTCGGCAAGACTTTTACATTTTAGTATTCCGATCGAGCGAGTTTTCATATGCTCTTAAAATGAATTTGCTATAAAAAAAATTAAAATTTGCTAAATAAACTCTTAATTGGCAATGAAAACTCAAAATTGGTTAAAAAAACTCAAAACGAAAAAAATTAAATTTTGCCAAGAAAATTCAAAATTGACCGCGGAAACTCAAAATTGGCCACGAAAACTCAAAATTGATTACGAAAACTCAAAATTGGCCACGAAACTCAAAATTGACCACGAAAACTCAAAATTGACCACAAAAACTCAAAATTGACCACGAAAACTCAAAATTGACCACGAAAACTCAAAATTGGCCACGAAAACTCAAAATTTTCTCCAAAAACATTAAAATTCGCTAAGAAAACTCAAAATTGACTGCAAAAACTCAAAATTCACAACGAGAAAATAAAAATTCGCAAAAAACCCTCAAAATTGGCAGCGAAAACTCAAAATTTCCTATAAAAAAAATTAAAATTCGCTAAGAAAACCTAAAAATTGGCCATGAAAACTCAAAATTTGCCACGAAAACTTAAAATTCACTACAAAAACTCAAATTGGCCAAGAAAACTCGATATTGGATACGAAAACTCAAAATTGACCATTAAAGCTCAAAATTCGCTAAGAAAACTCAAAAAATGCACAAAAACTCAAAATTGGTTAAAAAAACCCAAAATTGGACACAAAAACTAAAAAAAAAGACCACAAAATCTTAAAATATGCTACGAAAGCTCAAAATTCGCTACAAAAACCCAAAATTGGCCACGAAAACTCAACAATTGACCACCAAAACTTAAATTTTTCTACGAAAAAATTAAAATTCGCTAAAAAAACAAACTCAAAATTGGCCACTGAAATGAAAATTGGCCACGAAAACTCAAAATTCGCTACAAAAACCCAAAAATCGCCACGAAAACCCAAAAATCGCCACGAAAACCCAAAATTGGCCACAAAATCTAAAATTTAGCCCCAGAAACTCAAAATTGACCATTAAAACCCCAAAATTAGCTACAAACATTCAAAATTAGCCGTAAATTTTCAAACTAATCTACAAAGATATTGAGCATATTTTAACTAAAATGTTCAGTTTTTTTCCGAATTAAATCTGAGAAAAAAATAGCAGTGAGAATTTCAACATTTTCTTACAGCTTCAAGCGCTGAGGTACACAATGCCTCTGTCCACAACTGCGACTTGACCGTCTTGGGGAACGTCTTCGCTCCGCGCCAAACGGCATTCGCGGTCCAGAAAAACTCTCGTTTGAAGGACACTGTCTCAAAATCGTAAGACAATCGTGAAAATTAAAGACCTGAAAAACATTTTCAATTCACGTTATTAAAAATCAAAACAATTTCAGGATTATTAAGTTACGAAACAGCGGTCAACTGGAAGCTCTTTACGAAAAGTGGTGGAAGGATGACCCCTACGCCCCACGGTGCGAGGAGTCTGACGAGGCGTACTCCGAAGGCATCGGCGTCAGAAATTACGGTAAGGTCATCACTAAAAAAGGGTTCCCCCACAAATTTCATTTTCAACTTCCCTGACTTTTCCAGCTTTTAAAAAAATTTGTCTGAATTTCTCCTTCAAAGAAAGGCATCAGCATCAGAAATTATGGAAATATATAATATATAATAATTAGCAGAAATATATACCTAAAACAGGGTTTCCCCAGAAATTTCATTTTCAACTTCCCTGACTTTTCCAAGTTTTAAAAAACATTCTCTGACCAACGACAACGTGAAAAATTGACATTTTCCAACATTGACACCGGAAAATACAACTTGTATTTTTTTAAATTAACTAACGACAATTTAAAAATTAACGTAGAAATCCTATAAAAATTTAATAAAAAATTGCGTGAACATTTTTTAAACTGGGAAAATTTTGTATTCGGAAAATGTTGAAAATTTGTACTCGGAAAAAGTGGGAAATTTCGCAATTTTTCACGGAAATCTGAAAGATTTGTACTCGGAAAACCTAGAGAATTTTAAAAATTTGTACACGGAAAACGTGGAACATTTTGGTAATTTGTACTCGGAAAACGTGGAATATTTTGCAAATTTGTACTCGGAAAATGTGGCAAATTTTTCAAATTTGTACTCAAAAAACGTGCAAAATTATAAATTTGTACTCGAAAACGTGGCAAATTTTGCAAATTTGTACTCAGAAAACGTTGAAAATATTGCAAACTAATACTCAGAAAGCGTGCAAAATTATAAATTTGTTAATGGAAAACGTGAAAAATTTTGCAAATCTGTACTCCAAAATCTTTGCCAATTTCTACTCGGAAAATGGGCCCTGAGCTAATCTCGTACAAGTATTAAATTTGGATCGTCATGACAGCGTTGAATTTCCCTGACTTTTTCAGGACATTTTCAAGTTCCCTGACCTTTCCAGGCTTTCTAGGTCGGGGGAACTCTGTAAAAATGTTTTTGATTTTCATATTTTTAAACATTTCATACTTTGTCAACAGGTGGAGTCTTCTTGATCCTCGCCGGATTGGTCGTAGCACTGGTCATCGCCTTGGGCCAGTTCCTGTGGCACCGTTGCCGCAAACACGATTGACCCTAGATTTACGAAAAGAATGGACATTCACCGAACAATTGCACCGTGTCTTATTCTGATAACTAGCTTGAAAACCCGGCTTTGACCGGGGAATCATAAATATGCAATAAAATGTATTCACGAATTAATTAAATAAAGTAAACATAATTCGGAAAATTCAGGGAAGAATGATTTAATTTTGATAAAGTCAGGAAAATTAAACGTATTAATTTTGTCAAAGTCCAAAATGAATGTTTATACGTGGTTAGATCAGGGCCCTTGAACCCATTGCAAACTTTTTTAAATATTTCCAGTAAAAAGTTGGAAAATTTTTAACATTTTCGGCTGTTTTTGAGTTCAAATTGCCAAAAATGTCAACAAAATCATAAATACTTGGAATTTTTTAAAAAAATTGTCTCACTAATTCAGGGTTCCCCCAAAAATTTCATTTAAATTTCCCTGGCTTTTCCCTGACTTTTCCAGGTTTTTAAAAAAAAATCCCTGGCCAATGACTATGTAAAAAATTGACATGTTTTGCAAAATCGATACTGGAAAATATTTTTCAAAATTAACTAAAGACAATTTTGAAAACAAATTTCCATAAAAAATTTGCATAATTTTTATTTTTAAAAATGGGACAATTTTGTATTCGGAAAATGTTAAAAATTTATGCTCGGAAAACGTTGAAAATTTTGCAATTTTGTACACGGAGGACAAATTTTCCAAAATTTTCGATAGTTTGCGAGGTCAAATTCGCAAAACAGTTAAAAATGTCGAAAATTTGTGCTTGAAAATTTTGAAAATGGACCCTGCGCCAACAACGTAGAAGCATTAATGTTGGATTGTGAAAACATAAAATATTGAATTTAAATTAATTTCAATAATTTGTTTTTTGTCTCTGAATAACGACTTTAATAGTTTACGTTAATAACTTAACCAGACTGAACTTAGTTCGAAAAAAAAATTGCAGATAATGAAGTTATAACGTGTAATCAAATCTAAACATCACTGTCCTGTCCATGACTTCAATACTTTTTCTGAAAACTGATTCAGGTTACAATAACAAATTGGACAAAAATAACTCGATCAGTAACCGAAACAATTATCAGTGATTACGATTCAGGTTTATCATTTATTAAAGGTATTTTTCCTACATCGATGAATTCTGTGATTGGACAGGACAGTGATGTTCAGATTTGATATTGTAATGACATTGCCAATATTTATTTCTCTCTACGTTTCGGGTATCAAGCCTTCATCAGGAGCTGTTCAATATGTTACAAAAAATTATTACTACGCACAAGTACTTTATACAATTCTAAATTTGATTCATGTCCTTTTTGGAGCACAATTTTACATTATTATGGTTCAACTTGAAAAGTCTCGTACAAATTCTTTAATTTAGCCTGGTCAAGTGATTCAAATAACCATATAAACCACTAGGTAATGCACGATCCAATTAATCCTATTTCAAGGGGTACAGTAAACCCTGAGTGACCACCAAAAAAATGCAATGTTGGTCACTGTTCACAGGTGGTCACTATACAAAGAATGCCTGAATTAAATTAAAATGAATATCTACACTGTACTTGTACATGTAGACTGTAAAACATGTATTAAAAAACCACAAAACCAAAAATGTACAGAATCATCATGTCCATGTGCATTACATACAGTATATTTATTGCCTTATTGCACATTTTTTTTGTTTTTATAAAGAAAAAATGATCAAGTTTTCCTAGTTATAAATGCTTTTTGTTTAATCTTATGATCATGTTTTCAGTGATTTATTCGATCTGAATAACAACGATTGGCTGAATTATTTGAGAACCACTAGGGTTAAAGCAGGACCCGATATCTGGTCACTTTATAAGGGACATTGGCAATGCAAAACTTGCAAAAAAGACAACACACACTGGTCACTGTGCACGATAGACAGGTGGTCACTATACGGAGAATTTTTATGAAGGAAATGTACGCTATAACCCTAAAAAGTGATCAACATAAACAGGTGGTCACCATTCAAAGGTGGTCACTTTTCCAGGTTTTACTGTATGTGATATGCCACGTTCCTGCCAAGTAATGGTAGTAGTTCACATTTGCAAGGCGTAGAGAAAGGAGATAATAAAGAATGAAAACTTCCTCTTTCTCAATTGCACCAATAGTTTTGGGTTCCGAGAAATGCGAATAAACTACTCGGAAACGTGTTATCAGAAACCCTGAAGTACATCCTGCCTGATGTACAGAATTTCAGATAAATATTAAGTATAAATACTTGACATCTTCAACAAACAGCACCGTTCATTTCACCGACGAAAAGCACAATGGGTTTCTATTTACTTTGTTTGTTATGCGTTTCGCAGTTGGTCGTGGGCGCATCATCCAAGAACTTTCACCCCAGGAATGAAGATGTGAAAACTGGACGAAATAACCTCGCCGTCATCGACGCATTCACAAAAATCTACGCAACATCTTGGGATTATTTAACTGGGAATGCATATGCGCATGACTGTGTGGACAAAACCGTTTGTGATACATATGCTGCCAATATAAATTCAGATTGTGTACTTGGGTACTACGACGTGGACTTTCAGGATGGAGCGCGTGCAATACAATTGATTTTGGCTCAAGACAGAGATTATTCAGGCAATGAAAACATTGGAAGAATTCATTTTCATTTGGACGATATACATGCCGAACCATTTGCGACAATGATAACCGGAGACACCGATGGATACGAAAATTGGGTTCCCATTAACCAGTTTATTGAATACGTTCCCACTGGATTGCACGACTTGTATTTAACTTTTTCAACTGACTATGGCGATAGTTATGTTGGGAATATCGCATCATTTACATTCTTTCGAGATGGTTAATGTCCATCTGCCTTAAGATGGAATGGAATAATTGAATAATAATGTAAAAATGTGCATGAAACAAAATTGTATCAACTGTTACTGTATCTATGAAATTAACTCGTGTTAAATTGAAATTGAAAGTAAATGTGAATCCTGTACGTGATTTTCCTTATCTGAAAAAAACTGCCATAAACTACTGAATAAACCTTGAATTCTCAGTCGTGTATACGTGCATTTCATTGGATATCAGAATTGATTTTTGCTTACGTTATTAAAACTTCATTCGCAAAAACACATGTAGCCACCTGATAATGAAGAGCATTCATATAGTATAAAACTTAAATTTTTTCAGCAAAATCAATTTATCATAGGTATACTGTATACTGTATATCTAGCACATCTTTATATGGACATGTAATTCTTATGGCTCATTATTCCCATTGTTTATTATTAGCTAATTTGTGTGAATTTCGTGACTTAATATCAGATCTGGGTGAGTGTATGCGTTCATTGACGAAAATAGATTCGCGGATGATCTAATTTTAAATTTGCCACGTCTTCAACAACTTGCTCAATTTGCTCAATCCTCTGAGAAAGTGCCGATAAAAGTATATTTACAATGTAAATTTATAAAGTTTATTATGAATTTTATTATTCCAAAAAATGCTTGCTTTCAAGAAATTGCATTAAAAAGTAACACTGATTAAAAAAATAAATCCTGCTAGTTTTCTGAAAACAGATTTAGGATACAATAAGAAATTGGAGAAAAATAAGTTAAATAACTTGGTCAGTGACCGAAACAAATATCAGTGATTATGATTAAGGTTTATCATTTATTAAAGGTATTTTTCCTACATCGATGAAGTCTTCGATTAGACAGGACAGTGATATTTAGATTTGATATTGTAATGACATTGCCAATATCTATTTCTCTCTAGGTTTCGGGTATCGAGCCTTCA
>JAQGAO010003433.1:0-17029 GCA_034697705.1 Ommatoiulus sabulosus | reverse complement strand
TTTAGGTGAGAAAGGGGGTTTGGGGGCGAAGCCCCCATTTAGGTCAGGTTACGTTAGGTCACGTTAGGTTAGGTTAGATCAGCGGGGGTATTAGTTGGGCTGGGAGCAGTCGGTTGAGGTAGTCTAGGATAACACCTAAGTACCGAATAAAACAATCCTCAAATAATGTCCATAAAACTTGTCCGTAACTTGTATTTTTTGTAAAAATGACATCATCTAGAAAATAATATACGGTATACGATACAAAATACACGGTCTACAAAATACGATAGACATGAAACTCCAATTTGGTGCACTCATACTTAATTGCCAGATAATTGTTCTTCATAAAACTTGTTTGAGAAAACTACTTCTGTGATAAAAAGTATCACTGTATTAGTATTAACCGTATTACAGTAAGGACATTTTGGACACTCTGTAAGTCTGTGATGACCTGATGGTCGTGGGTTATGACACCTCGCAATTTGCGATTAAAAACGTTTGTTTGGTTTGGTATACTTAAAGATTACATTACGTTAAAATAAAATAGAAAGATTTTATACGTACATTAAATGTATTTCTGCAAAGAGATGTTTTCTAACGAGTGAAAATGCCAAAACATCTTGAGCGTTATCTATTTGGTAAATTTCAGGAAAATAAATTACAGCAAATTCTTTAGAAAACAATCGTCGACGAATTCAATTGTTTTACTTTACTTTTCACAGCATGAACATTTGCTTTAAATTGTGAAATATATCGCTCATGATTTCATAACTTTTATTCCGATAGCTTTTTCACCTATCATCGTTTAATCTAAAAATCTCGTTGTTTTCTTAAATAGTTGTTGAGCGTAGGATACTTTGTTTTCTTGCACTTGTTATGATATTGATAAGATTTATTGGAATGTTGTGCATAACGAGCGAGAACTATTGTTATATTAATTACCTTGAGCTACTTACCTGAAAAACATTTCCGAGAAATAATACGGTTATCTTGTTGATGAAAATGGATCCATTTCAAAACCTATTTAAACTCGTCTTTTTCAACACTTGAGTAGTTGTGGTAGTTTTGAGCTTTTCTGGATCATCAGCAAAATGAAAGTCGTCGTTGCATTAAGTTTTTTCGTCCTGCTTGGTGCAGTTGGTGAGTTAAATTTTAGGTTAAGCATTTTTTATTCGTTGATATTTTTAATTAAATTAAGTCCTACAAATTTGCACATGCTCGCGTAATAAGGTATTTTTAGGAAAACAGAAAATTTAGAATTGAATTGTAGGGAAATTGTGCTAGGTACAATTAATAAATTCAAGATGCAATTTCAGATGCTGTCATATTGCAACCTATTGTAAACTCTCATCCGTTCAAAGGACTCGGTGCACCAGTTGGTAAGTTTTGCTAGACATTTTTAGGATATTTCTAATTTGCGATTCATGCAAAAAAAGCCTCGCTCTTAACACAATTACTGGACTTTCCAGGCGTTTGCACGACAACTGGTCAGTATCTTCCTGATAGCAGGGACTGCACTGTCTTCTACGAATGTGACGCAGCCAAGATTCCCAGAGAATTTAAATGCGACCCTGATACCTGCTGGAATGAATCCTTGTTGCGGTGTGTGTATATTAGTACGGGTGCTTGTACTACCAAGTGTATTTGAATTTTTAAATGTTAAAACGTGATCAACATTTCATATTCGCTGTAATGAAATCGCTCTTCAATCGCTGTCAAAGTTACATGTATACATTTTTCTGTTCATAGTTCTTCGAAATAAAACATTGTTAATTTCTGAAAATATCTGCTAGTTTCAGCGGTTTTTTGTTTTGTTTTTTTGTTCGTGTTTAAGAAAAAACATTTGATGCTTAGGTATTTCGACTCTTTGACTAATTGTGAATAAATTTTCATATCGATTAATAAACCTTGTTAAATACTCGATGTAATTTACTTGAAATAAACCTTGCTACGGATAAACTTACAAAATTAAGTGTCGCTCAAATCCTTTGAACCAAGTTGATTTTAAGAAATGGCTGCTTTTTGATCCTCGGTTTCCTGCGTGAAAATACCTTGAATTAATTGAATTTGGCAGAAAGTATCAACGTAAACGTGAATTACATATTGCAGTATCCAGGTACATGTATACGTACATGAATTTCAAGCCGAGTACATGTTCCTGTACAAGGGCTGTTCAAAAAGTAAGGAATCAAGACCGCTCACATTCAGAATTTATTGAAATAATGCGTACAAATATTGTAAATAGTAGGGTCATGGGACAGACAGGGAACTGATCCTAGACTTGTTTTCGTGACATGACATTGGCACCATATACCTCAACAATTCGGCGATGAATTTCAGTCAGTGATGAGCCTTTTCAGTCTCAGAAATCTGGTCATACTATGCAGCTCGATGATTGACTTTGTTTCCGCCGTTCCTACCATTTTCACCTGATGGCGTGGACAGTATGATTAACTTAAGCACGATCTGGTGTTTGCTAGAGGAAGTAGTGGTCTACCTGCTTCGATTGGAGGATTAGGCAGGAAATTACAATTTCTTATCAAAATTTCTCACGTGAAAGGTCTTGTTACCTTACTTATTGAACAGACCTCGTACATCGACGCAAAATTACAAATGTAAATCTCCATTCAATTAAATACTTGTAATTACTGAAAGAATATTAAATTACTTTCTTGTTACCTTACCATAGCCTACCTGTACTTAATTTTTCTGATCCTGAAATATGCTTTAAAATACATCTGATGTACAGCAGTACATGTACATTGTCTTCAGTATTGCGCTTTATTTTACCAACAAATACAGTAAAACCTGTTAAGAGTGACCACCAAAAAAATGCTATGTTGGTCACTGTACACAGGTGGTCACTATACGAAGAATGCCGGACTTAAATTAAAATGGACATGTACACTGTAATACATGTATTAAAACACCACAAAACCAAAAAAGTAAAGAATCATCATATCCATTTTATTACCTTATTACACATTTTTTTAAAGACAAAATTATCAAGTTTTCTATGTTATAAATGCTTCTTATGATCACGTTTTCAGTGTTTTTTTTTTAATCTGAATAACATGATTGGCTAAATTATTTGAGAGCCACTAGGGTTAAAGCAGGATGTAGGGTGAATACATTGCATGACAATGTAAAAATTGCATAAAAGGCAACACACACTGGTCACTGTACACAATAGACAGGTGGTCACTCTACGGAGAATTTTTATAAAGGAAATAACACTAGAAAAAACAAAACACTAAAAAGTGGTCAAAATAAACAGGTGATCACCATTCAAAGGTGGTCACTTTTCCAGGTTTTACTGTATCATTATCATCTGAACATTAATTATACGCATTTCTACATGTAAATCAACTCAAATTTTAGTGCATCGACCATCAACTCAGAACTATCTTTTCGTGAACTTTCCCTCAAGATTTTATTCAATTTCCAATTAGTCTTTGGGTTTCTGCATTAGGTTATTTTTCTTGTAAGGTTTGTAATTAAGCCATTTGAATCAGTTGCATCATTGGCGTCATTTGGTGCCCAATTTATTCGCTTTTTACTATCTCCTTCCCTCTAGATAACGTTTAGGTTCATTACCATACAGTTAATCGTAATAGTATGATAATTGTTATCAGTTAAATGGTAATACGTCAGAATATTTCTTGGTAATTGCATTGTATTCGTGAATTCTGTTATCATTTAAGCTGAAGTCGAGTGTTTTTTTAAAAAAGCTTTCCTGATGATGTATGTGATTTTTGATTTTTGGAGTAAACTGAAGTCGATTGGTTTTTGAAAATTTTTCTCCCCATACATTCGTGTATTTGGTTATCAGTAATTTGTCGATTTTGATAAGATTCAATGACACGAAGCGTTCGTACCAAGAATTGACTCGATTAGTTTTTTTCCTTTTACTGTTCTTGCAAACATTTAGCGAGTAATTATTAAGGTTATCTCGTTGTGGAAAGTTTTGACACATTATCTCATTTTTTCCGAAATCTATTTAAACCGGACTCGCAGCAATTTGATCGTTATACCGATTTTTGAGCTGACCACATAACATCAAAAATGAAAGCTGTCGTTGTTTTGTGCTTTTTGGTCGTGTTCGTGGCTCTAGGTGAGTAAAACTTACATTGAACTCGAAGCATATTTATTTATTTTTCAAAAGCACTCATGTTCAAAAGCTAAGCATATGTACTTACATAATATTCAAAAGTACAGGTACATGTACATGAATTATTTTTAGCTTTTGGAAATGAGTGTATAATAATAATAAACTATTCATGAAATAAGTTAACCCTCGAAGTATCCACACAATTTTAACAAGACTTAACATCATGCATATTGTTTGGGAACTTTGTTGACCCTTGTATTTTAAACTGTCGAAAATATTGAAAAGTTAGCTAAACCGGTGGATCTTATGTGGAATAACTTACTAGCCGATATCACGTGACATTTTCATTAAATAATCCACTTAAGGATGACGGACTGGCCGAGCTTCTTATATCCATCTTTATAACATATACAAACATAGTATACGAATTTGTACAAAAAATTATTTCATAAATGTTGTTTTTATATTATTTATTTAGGAAATCTTTGAAATAGTACTGTTTTCTTACTTTTTTTTAACTATGGTTACAGATGCAGTTAAATTGCACCCAAAAATTTTCCCTCGCATGATGGGTGGAGTAGGTGTACCTGTTGGTGAGTTACTATCCACAACTCCGCATTAAATAGGGATCATTATTGGAAATTTGAACACTTTTTTTTAATTTTCAGGAACTTGTAAGGTGCCTGGTGATTTTTTGGCCGATAGCACTGACTGCACAGCTTTCTACGAATGCGACGAAGCCTTGATACCGCAAGAATTTCATTGCGATTCTGGTCTTTGCTGGAGTGAAACTTTTGAGGAGTGCGACTTCATGGACTCGACTGATTGTCTAATTCGATGCAATTGAACAGCCATGTTTCCCTTTAGACATTGAAAAAAAATTGTATCTATCACTGATCATGTATCCTAAATAGCATTCTTCGTAATGCGCCATTCTTAAATTTAATACTCTAGTTTTAAGAAATGTTATAAAGTCTGTTTGCAATCTCACGTAATGAAATAGAGTGACAAGTTTGACCATCTGTTTCAAATGTTTCTGTTCGACTATTAAAATTTGTGAAAATATGTCGTATGTAGGCATTACTTTACTTAACAACAGTTATCACATTTGCTTTTTCACTTACTGTACATGTACATGTACATTACACCGAAGTGTGTACAATGAGCCACTATAGGCCGGTTGCACCAATAGAGGTTAACAATATCCCTCTCTAGGTTAACCCATCGTTGAATTGCATAAGCACTGGTTAGGGAAAAATGAAGAGAAAGGTTAACCCAGCCAGTATAGGCAGGGTTAACCTCGGGTTATTAGGAAAAACAACATGGCGGACACTTCGGATGAATCTGATGAAGCTAGGAAATTATGCATGCTACACCACCTGGTTACACAGACAGGTGAAGCCAGGATGCGCAATCTGGCAGCATTGGTCAAAGTTGGTTCCTTTTCTGACCACCATTTTGGTTTCAGCAGGTTAAACATGGGTTCCATAACCCTAGGAATATTTCATCGAGAGTTAATTTGTGCAACATAAACATCTAACCCGAAGGTTAACTTCCATGGAGTCCAATTTTAACCCAAGGTTAGTAAACCTCAGATTTTAACCTAAGTAGGTGCAACCGGCCCATAAAGATTTTGTACTTCAGCAGTTTCACTTACATGTACAGCGCGTCACGTAAATATTATTCACTTTTAGTTTTTTTTTTTCATTTTTAAGTTTTGGCTCGAATGCAGCACATCATGGTACCATGTTTCACACTATAAACGTTATTTTATCAGGTTTGAACAATTTTGGCATAGTCCAAAACTTGGCTAAGTTTATCACCCTAAAATCGAGCTTTTTACGAGCTTATTTTAAAACGATTTTTGTTTTCGGAAAAAAAATCATCTTATTGGCACATGGTCGCCATATTGGTCCATCTTTTCATCTGGAAATTTTCAGAAAAGTGCAAAAAACGGAAAAAAATAACGAAACAACTATCAGATATCGTTTGTGTAAAAAATGTGTGCACCGACAAAGTCGTACATACATGTACTAGTTATATACAGTACAGGGTATACAGTATTCCTAAAAGCAGTTTTCGTAAATTAAGACAGACTGTTGTTATTTTTGGCCTAAGGCATACAATTATCGGAAAACATTCCTGGCGCCAATTTATAACCGCGATTAGCCATGCGTTACCAAAAACGCCAATTAGCTAAAAAAAAAAAAGTTTAAAATTTCTAACGATGGTTTTACATGATTGCACTCGGGTTGAGTTTCGCTAATTATCGGAGGTTCTCGTCGGTCTAACGGACACTTTTAGACGGTGAATTCGTAATAAAAATTGGAAAAGCAAATATATAAATTTACGGTTGCCTGAGTAAATTGCCGAAATGTTAACCCCAATTAAAAACTTTAGTTTGCTCCTCCGAGATGGAGTCTCGCCAAAAATGCATCGTAAATATTTATGCGAGTTGCACCACGCTTCGCTAAATTTATCCGGTGATTAAAATTCCGGTTTATACAAAAGAAAACGTAATGTCTGGTTACTGTGCATGTACAGTAAGCGTGTACATTTTTTTATATTTTACGTCCTGGGATTAATAAAAAAGCTGTTATAGATTTGACATTGAGTTTTTGAAACATATTTACACGTATAGGGGAAGCTACACGATAAATAATACTGTCAATACCTTTTGAGATTGACTGAAAAATTGATATTGTAGCGTGAAAAAACGTGGACTGACGACCAGTATTGATAAAAATCCTGATTTTGGAATCAGTACTGGGGCGTGGTTTGGTAATTGAAGGCGTGGTTAAGCATTCCGTCAGTAGTACTGACGATATTGATCGCACTCGCATCAGTAATTCATCAGTAATGTAGGTGGCGCACCTAGTTATATGCCTGTCATCGGTATTGGATTACTGTAGATGTTTTTAATCATTTCAAACGGAGGGCTATAAAATTAGCCAGTGTGCACACGTGTGCTACTCTGGAACTATCCGTGTCAGGATTAGGACGCTAGGTGGAGCTGCCACCATGTCACTCATAGTGGAGAATTGAGCGCTAATAAAGCGAAATATTGTCAGTTAAACTGATCGTGTAAGGTGGGAAGGTATTGAACATGACTGATGCAATATTTATGGAGGTATTGACGGTATATCTGATCTAAGTACATTATGGCGATACTGGTTTTTAAGTTAATGAAATAAGTGTCAGCGTGCTCTTACCCTATAGCAAAGTATACTTTTACTTTACTTCACTTCTATTATGAGCAAACGTCTTTCTCAACTTCAGCTTTACTCGAGCAAGTGCTTTTACTTTCAAGATTTGGCTCGAATCCATTAGACCCCCATTCAGTAACCTATAAACGGATTTTTGGCGAAATTGTTGCGAGTTTGCCAACGGCAGCTATAATTATTTACCGATTAGATTTGAAATGCTGCGCAATTACGCCGGGATTTCTCCCCGCATTGCACCAAAAATTTGGGAAAAAGAAAAGTTCATATAAATAGGCCACCTTTCGTTTTTAATGACATCGCGTGAATAAAAGGCGGGAATCTCGTTTAATTGAATCCCATTTGTTCCCATCTTTGCAAAACACGCAATTTCTGGATAATTATTTTCTTCTGAAAATGCCATATGGTATATAGTAGAGGAGAAAAAAAAGCAATAATGGCCTTCGCACGGCACCTATTTTATTTATACCGCATTGGCCAGAAAACGAAATATGGCGATGCTCTTTTATACGCAGTTTTTGAAATGGTTACCGAAATTCGTGTAATTGGCTTTATGATCGTTTTATGTTAAAATCCCCTCGTCTTTTGTCACAAATTGTGTGAAAAAAAATCAAAATTTACCCCAAAAGTGACGCTTATGTCTGACCCTTTTTCTCATTATTTTGATCAAGTCATCATTATTTCTGACCATTTTCACAACTGCGGGGCAAGCACTTTTGGGTAAGAGTCAAGTCGTTTGTCATTTTCCAGCACACTGTATGTACAGTTTCAAAAACTAAACAATGGAGATTTAACATGTTTGAAACTCGTGATTTACACTAGACGCCATATTTGCTGAGCATTTTCTCTGTAGGAGTAAGAAATAGTTACTTTAAAGTTTGAAAAAACGTCCTTAGGGACCATTCAAGAATGACGTCTTCATGTAGGGGGGGGGGGAGGAAATAGGTTGAGTCACGGACACAATGTGGACAGGGGGAGGGAGGGGGGGGGGGGGGTATGACCATCTCGAACATGAAATAACATAAAAATGATGAACATGATGAGAACATAAAATAAGTTCTCAAAATAAAAGGGAAATTGAACTTAATATCGTATAGGTGGGTTATAATTTGCAAAAGTCAGAAAACAGGGTACCTCCAGTCCTGGAAAACCTGGAAAAGTCACAGAACTTAAAACCTCGATCTGGGTTCATTTGCTAATATTTCATTTTTCTTGAGCATAAATTTTCAACCTTTTCCGAGGTTTTGAGGACGTCCTTTTTGAAAATGTCTGGAGAAGTCAGGGAAGAATGACTTTTTATGATAAAGTCAGGGAAATTTAACGTAGTCAGGGCCCATTTGGAAACATTTTTACATTTTCCCAGTACAAATTGGCAAAATTTACATCAGTTTCTGAGGACAAATTTTCAAAGTTTTCCACGTTTTCCAAGGACAAAATTTTCAATTTTCTCCACGTTTTCCAAGTACAAATTTGCAAAACTTTCCACATTTTCCGAATACAAAATTGTCAAGTTTTCAAAATTTATTCATGCAAATTTGTTTTTTTAATTTGTATTTTTATTTTCAAGAGGTCATTAGTAGCCTAAATTTTTAAAAATATTTTACTGCGTCGATTTTGGAAAATACGTCAATTTTTGACATTATTATTGGTCAGGAAAAAAAAATTTAAAACCTGGAAAAGTCAGGGAAGTTGAAAATGATATTTCTGGGGTAACCCTGTTGAAGTTTTACATTATATTTGCTCGTCATTATGGACACAAATTAAACATTTAATGTTTTGCCAAAAACTATCTTTGACAAATTCCCACGAATAACGGATCACTGATAACAAATTTTAAACAAAACCATTTTTTGGACGATTTCTCGTTAGAAAAATAGTGGACTGTCTCGTCTGCTTTCGGAAGAAGGCTCCATTGTCCGAAAGTTGCGAAAGACAGTTGGTTGCCAAATTAAAATATACAGTACAGTACAGAGAAAGGTCTCATTTATGGCGAACAGCTTTCGAGACGATGGCTTTAATATAAATTCCAGCCATAAATCTCCCGTCCGAACTTTTAGTTTAAAATAATTGCATTTATTTTATTTTTCTCCCCCTCGAAGGCAGGTTTATGCCCAGAATGGTGAATTTTTTTCTGCTATTTCAGGGAAAAAGAGGAAGGGTAGAAATTTGTAATTGGTCGGTCTATTGTTCAAAATGGGCACAATTCGTGGCTATTGTGTCGATATAGGTATACTCGTTCAATGGTTTCTCCTATAATATAATTCCGTATTTAATAGCGAAATGTGCAGCTGTCCATACTCTTTGCCAACGCTGAATTTATTGGTTTTTTGCAGTAAGATTGGACGAAACAGTTGGCATTTTTTAGCCGTAAATCTATTTTTTTTTTCGGCAGTTTTTCATGAGGTCATCGTGTGTCAAGCAGCTTTCACTCAAAAGTTGCGCGGACACGCGAAATTGAAAAAAAAAATAATGTTTAAGTTGGCTGAGAAGGAGGGTTTAAGTTTTGAGTTATTTTTACAAATATCGGCTTAAACAGAAGGGGATATTCCAGAGAAATATGTATTCTCCGCAATAAGTAATGGACGTGGATGCGCATTTTAATCATTTTCAAATCCGCTGACATAACGCAGTCTGTTTGACCAATAGGGAGGACACTGGCTCGAGGATTCTCCGATATTGCATTTTACGCAAAAAAATATTATTTTCAAAATCGTCAGTATCCTATCGATTTTGGAGGTCCGTGTGCATCTGGCATTTTGTCATATGGATTTATCCTAGAGGTGGATGCTTCTGAATTTATCAGAAATAGAAATTGGACGCTGAATAATCCAGGATTGGGATGCTAATCCAAGAATAAGAATAATAATAAAAAAAATCGTGGCAGTATAATGTGAACAGCTGTTACTGAACCATTTTTTTAAAATGCTAAACGATATCTCAGTTCGGAGTTAATTGCCAAAATAATCGTTTGCGATGATACTCTTTCAATTATTAGGAGTTAGATTAATCGAGGTGCGGTTTATCCGGAGTTGGATTAACCGGATTGTGGATTATCCGGGGCTCCTAATGCGAGTTAATCAAAATAAAAAAACAAACTTCTGTGTTTTTATATAAAACAGTGAGCTCGTTTACATTGGGTAGCATTGTAGAAACAGATAAGACTATTTATGCACATTTGTGTAATTATGCATTTTTAATTTTTTTTTTTCAATTAATTCCAAAAAGTACGAATATCTCAGAATATCAGAATTCTTCTGTCATCGTTCTTTAGTTAAGATTTAGTCGTTAATTTGTCAATGTTAATTAGTTATTTAATCAGTCCAATTAAAGTCATTGACATTTATTAAACTAAATAACTAACCCTAGGTAATCAGTTACAAAATTGCTACGTTTTTAATTCTTTTCATTTGTATAATATGTACATTTTACATTTTTTAATCTAATTACAGTGTAGACTTTAGCATTAATTTCATATCATGTATAATACCTAGTTGTTTTATTCTGTAAGTAAATATCAGTATCTAGTAGCGTATTGACTGCCCACAGTCCAGTTCGTTAAATTTTTGCGCGAAACTGATGTACTGAATTTAATATCGATTTTTTTTATTGCAGCTTGGTACGATGCTTCCCGTTTACAAAATATGCCGACAGATGGCGGGACATGCCTGTTCAACCGTAAGTTTGATATGACCTTGTTTTACATTTAATTGTACGAAATCATGATTTTTTTTCGAATATCTGGTTTGAAATAACCAGTGTTTACGTACAAAATTAGTTGTCGAATATTCATGTTTCGATTTACATTTTTTTTATAAAATGTCGTGACTTCTGCTTATCAATTATCACTGAAAATGCTGCAAAAAAGTATACATTATTTTCTGCGTTTTTTGGGCAACTTGATTAACGTTTCGAGATAAATTGATCGATGGAAAATTCCCTGACGTGATAATTAATCGTCGATAATCTTATCTTTGTTTTCAATTATTTAAGATAAGTCGACCGATTAGATTACCAAAATGGGTTCCTCCAAAACTTTTTTAATTCGTATTTACATGTACACTCATAGTGACAGTGCCAACTTTAGACCAGAACCGAATAATAAAAATCTACCTAAAATTTCATGAAATATACATAATATTCCTGAAATTTAATTCTGAATAACGTTTGAATAAGATAAATCCAAAACTGAATGTAAGGGAGAATATATCTCAAAAATTCCAAAAACGTTCTTTGCATTTTGGAGAATAATCAACTAAAGTTTTGGTAAATAGTATATGAATCCAGTGCTGAATGCCAGGAAGGAAATGATAAAAATCTCATATCTTTTCCTGAATTTTAGCGTAGGAATTTTGAATATATAATCTAACATAAATTTTAAACATTAACGTACGTTTTTCATTTTCATTTTCATTTGATATTCGATAATTTTAGATAAATAATAAGCAGGCCTCTGTATGAGATAAAAATCTTAAAAATTGCTAAAGCCTAAAACATGTACACTCATAGCGACAGTGCCAACTTTAGACCATAGAACTAAATATTAAAAATCCACCTAAAATTTCATGAAATATACATAATATTCGTGAAATTTAATTTTGAATAACGTTTATATAAGATAAATCTAAAACTGGATGTAAGGGAGAATATATCTCAAAAATTCCAAAAACGTTCTTTGCATTTTGGAGAATAATCAATTAAAGTTTTGGTAAAAAGTATATGAATCCAGTGCTGAATGCCAGGAAGGAAATAATAAAAATCACATATCTTTTCCTGAATTTTAGCATAGGAATTTTGAATATATAATCTAACATAAATTTTAAACATTAACGTATGTTTTTCATTTTCATTTTCATTTGATATTCGATAATTTTAGATAAATAATAAGCAGGCCTCTGTATGAGATAAAAACCTTAAAAATTGCTAAAAAAAATGGACTAAATGTTGGCTTAACGGTACGAATCCAGGTCTGAATTTTAAAAGGAAACGATATTAATTGTTCATCCTCAACTCGCCCATGAGTAGAAGTTGCCCATTGATAAGAGATGCTCGAGCATGGAAATCCACAACTGCCATCTTTTATCAAAAAATTGACCTTTTTTTCTACTCCTAGAAAATCTACCGAATAAAGGAGGTGGGATGGGGTTCATTATCCATTTTTTAGAAAAATAAACCGTTATCAGTGCGCCTGGGAATAATGGCTCCGAGCCTGTATTGGATGTAATCTCATCTGGCTTTTTTTCCTGCTTTTCTTACTGCACTAGATCACAGTTCTTTCGATGAAATAAGGTATCTTTAAATGACCATCGGATAGTTAGGCCAGATTGGGTCGAAAAACGTGGGGGTGGAGGGGGGGTGACTTAAAATACACACGTAGGCAAATAGAGGGGCAGAAGCAAAGATGAAGAGAAAGAGAGGAGAAAAAAACACCCCAAAATATAAAAAAAAAGTAGAAGAAAAAGCGACAATTCAGCGGCGCTATGATAACAATTGAAAATACCCGTCTCTGAACTCATCGATAAAGTAGAGAGTAAAAACTGCTGATCTGGAATGACTGTTGGTCAGATAAAATTTTGATGAAGACATTTCTTCAATAACCTTATCTCGTACGCCACTGAAAGTCCAGTTCGCTCTCTCTTTTTTACTTTACTGCTCTACTGCCGCTATATTGAATTGTTTGCGGCCTCCTAGGAGTGAAATTTCAGTTGAAAATCTCTCGGAGATGCCCATTAATGGCTGGGCATAAGTAACTATGCACGTTGAAAATGGGGTGGGGGGGAAGGGAAAAGGGGTGTTAAGATGGGCACGGTGACCAAAAATGGTCCGAGCAATAAACGACCATCAAAGTGGAAATTGTAGCGAAGAATAATGCCGAGAGGAGACGCAGGAAACTTTCAACTTGATTAAATTTCCTGATAAATGGTGGAAATTTCATATCGAAACTCATAATGGGAAGACTGGAGGAGTTTGGGGGAGGACTTGGAAAGGGGGGGGAGGGTAAAGAGCGAGAAGAATTTATTTTTCTTCTGTCTGAAAATTTAATGGGCGACGTGAATATGGCGAGGACCAGAATCTTGATAGTAAAAGGTAATGGCGTCTCAGATATGCTTTTACCTTCGGGGACGATGCTCGGAGCAAATGCTCGCTTGAACGCCTTATGGGATTGGTTGAATTACTGGTTGTGGCGAGAGCATTTGCTCATTTCCGATTCGAAGATCATGCCCATGCCTGGTGTACTTTGCATACCGAAATAACAATTTTAATCATTGTGGAGTAATGCTAACTCACGATAGTGGGATAACGCCTAAATACTTGGAGCAAATGCTCAGATTTTCAGACCTCACTTTTACGTAGATCCCTACAAACTGAGGAGTTAGTATTATTTTCATCGTAATATCTGGAAACGTAAAAACCAGACACGCGAATTCTGCAGGCTCACGATGTAAAGCGTTTCTTAACGAGCTTTCAGACGTTTGAAGCATTTGCTCCTTCGTTTGAAGACATGTTTTCGTTTGATTTACTGCGCTCTTATAAGCGAATTGCGCCTTAACATTTATCACCTATCGACACTTTATTTTAGCTTACTTAGGGCTACCTGAGTTCATAATTTCAGCTAAGAATTTACGTATATTTTGATGTAGTAGTTTCGTAAAACGAACTGTTTTTCACATTGCGTTGCCATATAGCCATCTTTTCAACGCCCGAGATAAATGTTTCGAAAGTTCGTTAAAGCATCGATAGATGGCGCCACGGGTGCTATTGAATGGGCGATTAGGTACCAACCCAAAATACTGGCTCCTTGACGCTTCGTACGGCGTTACGTTATAGATAAATTGACGTTAATGAACTTCTTGATTAAACACATTTTACAAATTTTCTCTTTTTTAAAGAAAAAAACAAAAAAACAAGAACAATAGTTATAACAATAGGATCTTAGCTGCCCCTGAATAACGGCAATCATCTATAGCTTCGCTGCTATGTAGGCTTGCCTGTCGTCTAGGGCAAATCTTGTCTAAATTCTTGTCTAAATCTTGATTTTTAACGCGTAATTAATTCGTAATTCATAATTACATTCGTCGTGGCACTTCACTTTTTAATAATGAATATTTCCGTACCTTCGATAATGATGATGATATTTTATTTTCATCAGACTTCATTTGAATTCCTGAAAACGATGCTTATTTTTTTGCTGTATACTTGTACTTAATTTAGACATACTCAATTCTAGGAACTTTTCAGGAAAAAAATAAGATGTGGGGATATTAAAAAATGTGTAAAGTTTGGGAATTATAGCGATTATGGCAATCTTCAAAAACAGGCGTAAGCATCAGCTCGATTAAATTTAATCGGAATTAAAATTCGTAGAAAATTTTAAAATTCGTGCCAAGTTTTTCAAGTTTATTAATTTATTAAAAAATGAATATAAAAAAATTATATTTTATTTTCATTAGACTTCATTTGAATTCCTGAAAACGATGCTTATATTTTTTGGTGTACTTGTACTTAATTTAGACATACTCAACTCTAGGAACTTTTCAGGAAAATAAATAAGATGGGGGATATTAAAAAATGTAAATATTGGGTTTTATAGCGATTTTGGCAATCTTCAAAGACAGATGTAAGCATCCCCACATCGAAAAAAAGCTTTAGAAATATATTTTTAGAAATGTATTATTGTAATAATAATTGTATTTAAAAAAAACATTTTTAAAAAACATAAATGTATTTTTAGGTTGAAAATATATTTTAAAAGTTATTCAAAATCTGTATAGATTGGAACATCCAAAGATATATTTTAGAAAACATATAAAGAAATGTAAATTTAATGTATTTTTTTTTAAAAAATACATTATTGTAAATACATTGTAAATCTATTTTGCCTTAAAAAATGTATTTTAAATGTATCACAAGGTATTTTTATTTAGATGTGGGTCTGCTCGATTAAATTTAATCGGAATTAAAGTTATTCATTAGTATTAATACATTATAATTTGTCCAAGTTTTTCAAGCTTATTAATTTATTAAAAAATAAATATAAAAAATCGTAGAGATTCGAGTTAGATTAATGCTGCTTCAATAGGTAAAATTAACCAGAAAATTATAGTCTTTGAAACAAACAAGAGATTATATTTGTAGCAAAATATTTTTCCAAAAAAAGAAAAATTCTTGAAACTTTCAGAATTGCTTTCGATTTCTAAGCCAACATTGACGCTGATGTATTTATTTCTAAATCGTAACATCGCAGGTAAACTCAGAAAGCGAGCGATTACAGCGTCGCCTATTTCCGCTCGGGAGTCGAACCCCCTTCGGGGTTAGAAAACGATGACGTGTGTCGGAATTTGATCTGTTTTGCCGAACACGCTGCGATAGGGGGGTGACCTCCCCCCCCTCTCTCTCATTGGCACGCGTTTAATTTGAATGAATAATGCTAATGTTGGGTAGACAAAGAAAAAACGGCTTTGATATAAAAGAGGAGTTGGAACAAAGAAGAGCGTCGTAAAAGTCGGTGCCCAGGGTATTATAAGGAGGCAGTTTATTGCCGGAGTCAAATGGGGAATAAATAGGGCTCGGCGACGTAGGGGTCCAACCGACGACGCCAGCGCCCTCTGTTTTAAAAATGATATTGGTAATTGATGCCGCACTTTCTAGAAGCGACACTCGTTTTCTTTATATGGAACTATAAAATAAATGTCGTAGGAGAGCGGAAAAACGATGGATGGATGCGCTTCCCGATCGATTTCATAGCACCCAGAACACCTTCACTTGCCCAGCTTTTGCACTTATTTGCATACATTTTTTTTTTTTTAAAAATCGAATGTTCGGAAACTCTTAAATATTGCTTTTTAGAGAAATTGGGGACCATTGGAATCATGGCCTATCGCGAATTTTATACTATTTTAAATTTCACACCCGTTATAGTTTTAACTTAATTATAAACATACGGTAAAACCTGGAAAAGTGACCACCTTTGAATGATGACCACCTGTTTATGTTGACCACTTTTTAGTGTATTGTTTTTTCTAGTGTACATTTCCTGCACAAAAATTCTCCGTATGGTGACCAGTGACCACTTGTCTATCGTGTACAGTGACCAGTGTGTGTTGTCTTTTTTGGCAATTTTTACATTGGCAATGTACCTTATAAAGTGACCAGACAACGGATGAGTCACATTACATCTTTCTTTAACCCATGGACATGATGATACTGTACCTTTTTGGTTTTGTGGTTTTTTACTACATTTATTACAGTCTACACGTATAAGTACAGTGTACGTGTTCATTATTTTAATGTAATTCACGCATTCTTTGTATAGTGACCACCTGTGTACAGTGACCAACGTAGCATTTTTTTTGGTGGTCACTCTTAACAGGTTTTTCTGTAGTTGGATTTCCGAAAAAGCCCCATCAATAGGGATAAATACCAAGCGTACATGCAGCGGATTACAAAAAATGACGTTTATAATTGTATGAAAAATTACCTAGCTGAAAATTAACAAATATGGAATTTACAATTTCATGTTACTTAGTTTCGTGTTGTTGTTAAGGTAGATACACGCCGTGGAAACTTAAAACTTGAAACCTGGTTTTCGAAACAAGAATGCAAATTTACAGAACATGTAAATTGGAATTTACATGGAATTGGAAGTTTCCAGTTAGGTTAAGGGGCCATCCATAAAGGACCTCCGGAAAAGGGAGGGAGGGGGTGGGGGTATGTGAAA
>JAQGAO010003432.1:0-17031 GCA_034697705.1 Ommatoiulus sabulosus | reverse complement strand
AGAGTAATTTCAAGGAAAGTGGACGTCCTGATGTCAACTTGGGCTTAAACTGTCATCAGTTTTAGATGATAAATTGATTGCATTGGTTTTATTTTCTTGCTAGTCAATTTATGGGCAAATTTGCTGATTTTTTCTGCTTATAAAGCCAGCATCAGCTATCAAATACATTACTGCCCCTGTATGGAGTAAGAGTTCATTTTGGCCTTTAAAACTGGGTGGTTTAGTATTTTGTTAGGGGAAATCCCTTGTTCCTTATAATATTCTGTGGGTCTGTGGTTCACTAATGGTAATATTTACAATGTAAAAATTTATAAAGAACATATTAAAAATTGCCTTATGTGATTAACAAGAGGTTTTCAAAATTAGATGGGACATCTGGGGGGAGGGTGTTGCATAAACAGGACAAGGGTGGACGGGGGGAAGGGTGTGGTCTAAAAACACAGGATGTCCTTTATGGATGATCCCTTATCTCATTTTTGCAAGTAGAATTGCATTTCGAGATAGTATTTTTTATTAAAATGCTCGCGTTTCATTTCATTATGGAATTTATTGGTAGAAATCGAGTTGTTTAACGTGAGATAAATAGTTAAAATATGTAAATTTAATGGGTAAACTGTCAGATCGGGAAAGGTAAATGTTTCTACTACTACTTTTTACGCGTAAATTCGCCATCATTATTATTTTCGTAGTAGAATTTTAAACGCGTTGCATGTCCCATTTCCGTAATGGAATTCATGAATTTTGGATGACGAACGTTAAATTAATTACAAATTTTGAATTTTTAATCAAGTAGAAAAAATGCACGCCCCACATTCGGGGTTTACCGAACAGATGAATTCCTCTCACCGAATTAGGGTGTAGGCCTTAAGAAGTTAATGAATCCAGCGAAGGGGGCGGGAATAGGGCTTAATGCTCCCGATAATGTTAATTTTGGCTGCTGATTAATGTTTGATCGTTATTCCTGGCTGCAAAACAGGATCCTTTCTCAGCGCTAAATTGCTTTCCTAACCACCATGATGACGGAAAATTCGATGTTAATAAACAGATTATTAAAAATTGCGGTAATGGGAGAAAGTTAATATAGAAAAAAAAAGGCCACTAAGAAATTCATATGAAAACGTGCGCCGTAAGATGAATCGTGACTGTATTACGAGGGAGACCCCCTTCCTAAAAATTCGCATCTTGTCCCGCTCGCCAATTTGCTTTTCTTCTAGCTAGCTGCCATCGTTTAATCTCTTTTATAACTGGGGGCTTTAAACCGTATTAAAATACTTTTTCTTAACTTATTAATTGGAAATTTCTCGAGCTTTTCAAAACGACTCGGCTGAAAATTGTCGTCGAAGGAGCCATCTTGGATAAGCATTAAAACATATTATTAACTTTAATGGCTCGAATTATCTCGCTTATGAAATTGCATTTTCATCTACCCACATGTGATAAAATATTTAATGAGTAAAAACACCTTTCATCTTCCACAGCTAGCTTTTTCTAATATACGAATTTCAACTTAACTGCACTTAGACACTCCAAACGCGTTCCGCATTTAATGCCCCCTAATATTGCAGGCTCGTGCACCACGAATAAGATTTTAATTAACTTTACCAACTGATAATTTTTCCCCTTACGGGTTTAGTCGCTATCGCTGCAGCAAAAAGTTTTGGGAAGCCATTCGGGTAACGAAAATTAATTATTAATTTCCTGGTGGTCATTGTTGAAACCTATTAAGATGATATTCGTGGTGGTTGATATTTGGGAAACGTTAATTTCTTTTTCGGAAAAAATTACCATGTTTCTTTAATTCCTATATTGCATTATATCCACGTTAATTCAAAATTAGTCGCATTATATTATTTGCATTAATGGCTGTTGGCGTTATTTTGCATGATTTTATCTGCATGGTTTTAGGCAATTGTGATTTGTTATTCCAATGTTATTGTCTCTTTCATTAAGTAGATTTTTCTTATTCCTAAAAATCACGTGTCCATTTTTGATTATGATACCTGAAAGCTCTATACATGTAGAATTGAATATTTTATGGACATGTTTTCGTCAAAATGTTTCGGGGAAATGTTTTCGTCAATTTCCATAACAATGCTTATAATCAGAGCAATAATTGATGCAGATTAGATTTTTTTTCTCATGTTGAATTTCTGGAATTTTTAAGTTTTCTTCACTACTAATTCAATTATAAAAACAAATTTCAAAAAATATTTTGGGGGGAAATGAGGAGAGATTTTCCCCCAAATCTGTAATTTCATGATGTTTCTCCGAATTGCACATCTTCAGACGCTCACGACAAAAACGGGCAATTTTTTTTAAGAAAAAAATATAATCTATACTCGATTGATAAGATACAAGTATACCATGAATATACATTTAAAAAAATTCGTATAATACGAACGCAAATTTTGAATTAACGCTTATTTGTTTCACACGTATATATTAAGAAATCCAAAATGAATATTTGATTCGATCATTTGTCGAGGTCGAAGTTTCTCTTCTTCAAATGGCATCTTTTTGGTCTAATTCAAAGGTTTTTTTTCCAAGACTCTAGGAATGGCGGCCATTTGATGGGAGCCCCTGCTTGAAAGCGAGCGTCTGAAATGGTTCCTTAATTCAAAATGGATGAGAGAAAGACGAGGAATTCGCCTTGTTTCTGGCGCACTTAACTGCGTTCGGTTGATAATTTCGTCATGTCCAGCTGAATTAAAGCACTTTCTTACACTTTGTATCATCATTATACGTGTAGCGAAGCTAATCTTAAGAGACTTTATAGTCTATAGACCCCAATAATCGTTTATGTGCGGCAGATGTTTGTATCTTTAAGGTGGACATTACGCGGGATAGATGTTGAATTAAGGCCACTATATAGTGTCTTAGAAATGCTCAAAACCGTAATTCGTCCCAACTACTTAACTGATGGCTAACTCACAATCGGTGTTTTCCAACCAACTTTCATCTCATGAGCTTTTTTTTTCTCGGCAACTAAGCTTTTCCTTTATACGGTTTTAGGCCTCGGCTTCTATTAGGTTTTTATTTCTTCAGGTGATTAAAACCCCTTAATGTAGTCGAAACGAACGGTTTCTAGCCATGCCATGCAGAAACTTTACTTGCTCGATAAAATCATAAAACCAAAGGGGAGTGAGAGAAAAGAGCTCTCTCTCTATGGCTTTTAGTGAGGAGTTTGACGAATTAGGCAATGTCTTCTAACTGACGAATCAGAAACACAGTTGGGATTAACTTGTCGTAAAGATTCCGGTCCATTTCCTCGGATATTTTTCGTCTGTAGGCAGCACCGAGGAACTACCAATGCCTTTTTCTTTTTGCCACAAAAATTCGTTAGTTTTTTTTTCAACTTCTGAATTGGTAAACAGTTGAGCTTCGTGCATCTCTTGCGGAAAATCACGGGGCCTTGGAAATGATGGGACATGTTTAAAAATGTTATAGAAACAAAAAACGTGCGTATTTTTATCATTGGAACACGCTACTAACATAGACTTTACATGAATGGGTTACACAGGGTTCCCCCAAACTTGGAAAAGTAAGGGAACTTGAAAATGTCTGGAAAAGTGAAGGAATAATGGCTATTTTTTTTAAAAAAAAAGTAAGGGAAATTCAACGCAGTCATGGCGATCCAAATTTAATACTTCCACATGGTTAGCTCAGGGCCTATTTTCTGAGTACAAATTTTCCACATTTTCCGTGCAAAATTTGCAGAATTGTCTAGGTTTTCCGAGTACAAAATTGCAAAATTTTCCACGTTTTTCGTGTACAATTATGCAAAATCTTCCACATTTTCAGAGGACAAATCTTCAAACTTTTCCACGTTTTCCGAGCACAAATTTTCGACATTTTCAAACATTTTCCGAATTTAAAACTGTCACATTTTTAAAATAATGTTAAAATGTTAGTTTTTAAAATTGTCGTTAGTAAATTTTGAAAAATATTTTCCAGTGTCGATTTTGCAAAACATCTCAATTTCTGACTTTATCATTGGTCATTTAATATTTTTTAAAACCTGGAAAAGTCAGGGAAATGGAAAATGAAATGTCTGGGGAACCCTGTTCTATGGAGGTTTGTTTCGGATATGCATTTACATTTAAACATATATTCCATGCGTCGATGCAGATTTGCAACATTAGAAATTTGCATTTTGTACAATGCACGAAGCAGTTTTCCATTATTTTCAACATTTTTACGAGTTTTACTGACGTGAGTCAGTGTTTTAATTGGTCGGATGAGAGGAGGGGAAGCTCTTCTAGCATTTTGATTGGCTCATTTCGAGTCTACTTAATCTCTGCGCCGGCCTATGCAGTAAATTTGTAACGTTAATTCGGTGTAATAGCATCACTCGAGGTTGCTAAACCGTAAACACCAAGGATTTACGCAGGTATCATGATTAATTGGCGTAGTTTCGATAGCGAAATTATTCCGAGTAATTGCCAGTTTGTCCCCGTGTTGTCCTTTTAATGCATGCAAGACAACAGTGAGTAATGATAATGGACGCTGGTCACTGACAACGTTGTCTTCAGATTAGTCTCGGCACCCCCCAGAGACGGTATTAATCAAAGTTGTACAAAAAGCCCAGATAATTAGCGCGTTGTCCGTGAAAAGGGAATCTTAGTGATTTATTTTTATGGACATTTTTCGAATTTGGTTTTAGATCAAACTTTCATGTATTTGCATGATTAACGAAGGGGAATATTTAGGAATATTGAAATTAACACCTTCAGCTTTAGCATGCATTCATTTTAATTTTTTTAGAAAATGTTTTAAACGTATACATCGCGTGTATTGATCATTTAATGACGCATTTAGAAATTAAAATGACGTTTTTAATTCATTAAAATTAAAGCTGGATTAAGGCTAAAGTTAAAATTGGAGTACATTTCCATAGAGAATTAAGGCAATTAGAACAAGCTTTAATGAAATTACCTTAAATCTTTAAAATATACCAACTGGTACTTACAAATATCGTGGCTTTCGGTGTATTGTCAACACTAATGTCATAATTCTTGAAAATAGCACGAAACTGTGTTTGCTAAGCAGTTGACACCACTCCAATGGCCAATGAAGCTATTATGTCAAAAAATCGTATTCCGAGTATTTGAACCCATTATTAGTACAAATACACCCATCGACGAGTCATTATTGGGTGTCCATAGGTACAATTTTTAGTGTTTTTTCCTTCAAACATCTGCTCGGACCCGTTTCATGGCTGTCCATAATTCAAAGAGGTGCGTGCTGGTGGCCGATCGTAATTCGGTTAAAAAATCTAGGGGTCAATGCAAAATGCTGTCCATAAACTGAAGTGTGTGAAGAATTTTGACAAGCTGGCCCATATTCTAGCGGGCCGAGTGTTCCTGTCTGATAGGTGTGTCCGCGACACGACCGATTGAAAACGAAATGGCTTGTGCCATTTTTATGGCCCTCATTTCGGCCCCCCTCCCCCAGAAAATCACATTTTTGAGTTGGTCACAATGGTCCCTGGACGTCGGCGTAGACCCACCGTGGATCAAGGTGATTCTCTATGCCCGATGTATCTTATTATCAGTCCGATTTTTATATCCCATAAGCCACTATTCTGACAAAAATTTTCGCCTTCTGTTCCGTTTTGTAAAAACCCTGGGCTTTGTCCGAAAGGCCATAAAAAATGGCTGCGTTCGGCCATATTTCAACGGGCCCAGGCTATCCTTGTCTTACGAGAGGGTTTGCATCGAGGACGGGACAATGCCGGGCCTTTAGACGGTCAGGCTGCAGGATAGGGATGCCAGAGAATAGGGAAAGAATAAAATAAAGGGGAGGAGAAAGGGAAAAAATGACAAAAAAATCTGAGAGATTTTGGTGGGCTGCTGGCATTTTCCGAATAAAATGTCCACCTACTATACGTTCAAAAATCAAAATTTCCTACACATCTTGCCAGCAGAAATGCTGGTGCTGCTTGGAACCGACGATGTCTCACTTCGGATTTTGCTCCCAAAATGTTACCTTATTGATGGATTTCTTATACATGGTCGTGCCCTTTAAGTGCCCGTGATTCGCACTGACCAGTGCATGGTGACCAGTGCGTGGATGTCGACCACTCGCGATCTACGATGACACTGGATTTATCGTGCAGGATGTATGGATCCTACTCATTCTGTCCACTGCCAAAAAAACGTCATTGTGCTCAAAATACGAGCAGGTATTAGATGTTACCATCAAAACTGCAAACTATACTAATGTGTGGCAATATCGGCGTTTGTTCAGAATTTCTTAAACATAATCTCGCTACAATGGCTCGTGACTTGTTCTAACCAGTGAATTACCAGCCATTGACATCATTCCCGATTACAGTTTCAAATACACACTGTTCTTCGGAACGTGTTTACATTTAATGATTACTGCAAATGTGGTAGTATAAATGCGTATCGAAGATTAGATTGACCCGGAAACAGGAGACATGGCAAGCGTATTTTGTTCTCACCAGTGTTGACCACCTGATCAATATGATGCATGTTTTCCCCTAAGTTTGGAATTAACGTCATGGATAATGCTCCTGTTTTCCTGCTATTCTACAATACTTTTGGTGCTAAAAATTCAAGGCTCAACCCAATTTCCTACAGTATATCAGCAACGTAGTGATTGTAGCAATATGTGACATGTTAATTCGAATTCGATAGGTTTCTAACTGTACCATAACGAGATATTATATTTCAAGTTGTCCTTGTGCTTCAGATTCCCTCGTCTTGCGGACTACAAAAACATGTAAAACTATACAAATCATGCCCTTTACTACATGTAATCAAAAAATGTGCGTGAATTTTAAAATTGTACTTCATTCGTGTATAAGCCTAAGAGAACTCGAGTAAAGAGGCTCAATTTCTACATTAATTTGTGATAAGACCATTTTTTCGAGCCAAATAAGCAGTCAGATTTGTGCTAGTATTTATTATTTATCGTAATAATTTGAAAGTTTTTTGGTTGCCACGCATCAAATGTCCCCGCTCCCATGTAGCCTACATCCGAAGTATGTTTGGGTGGTTCGGGTCACCTATTCGCTCTATACCCAACCCTCCTCCCATCTAGGAAATCCAGAAACGATTTCAAATAAGTATTATTTGGATTTAAGAAAACGTGTCTCTTATCTTTGTTTTTCTCCGTCATTTTCTTCAGTGACTGCTGCCAGTGAGTGACCAGTGCGCGTTTTGGTGCACTCCGAAAATTGCAAGTTGGAAGAAATGAGTTTGCTTCGTCGTATAAAATGCTGTTCAAAATGGTAAGTTGACTGCCTGCAATTTTATTAATACCATTTCCGTTGTTATTTGGCGAGTGTCGGACTGATTAGATTTATTTTTTCCGTGAGTGTGACGTAAGGCACGTGTCTAATAACGTCATCTGGCAGTTTGTCGACCCGTAAACGCCATAAATATTCATAATTTGTCCGCATCGACCCTCCTTAATAACCCCCACGCTTTAGGGGACCGTGACGCTACCGTTATTTGCCTAAGATATTGCTCCAAGAAATTGGGCATCGAGTTTTGAATGATTAATATATTTTTTGTATTATTAACTAAACATCTCCTAGCTCTATATCGACTATAACGAGGTCTAGCCTTAGCTGACATATTGGATGATATACAATTTCGTGTATCGTGATTAAATGGGGGCGTCTAAGATGCGGAGATCTAATTTCCTATAGATTTCGTGTTCGGTCAACACACACGATTCTCACTGTTGTTATATTAGGAGAAATGCAGTCCAGTATTTTTAAGCCCAGTCTGCGAGGGTGTAAAATGGTGGCTTAAAAATAAAATCGTCGATATAGTTGGCACATTTTCATCCAAATGTAAAAATAAAAATTGGGTTATGAAAGACGCCAGTATTCCTTATACTATTGCTAATAGAAATGTAATTAGGAAACTGCAAGTACGGTTAAAAACTTGGGGAATTAATTAATCATTAACACGATCTTAACTTGTATAAACTTATAATTTGTGTTCCACATTCATCCACTACCAGTAGTATATATATATATTTCAAATAATAGAAATATATTTTTTAAATTCAAATACCAGTAGGCCTACGTCTCTTAAATTCTGAATTTTGGAAACTGGTGATACTGAAACTTGATGATTTTAAATGTTTTCATGAGATACTTATGTAAAGATAAAATAAGTATATAATATTTGCATTTCGAGTCATGTAAAAGTACCATATACTTCCTAAGTTTGTAATACAATAGTTTTCTGGCAGCTGATGCCAATTAAAAACTTGGGGAATTAGTTGATCATAAACACGATCTTAACTTGTATAAACTTATAATTTGTGCATGTGCCACATTCATGCATTAGTATAAATATATTTCAAATAATGAAAATATATTTTTTAAATTCAAATACGTCTCTTAAATTCTGAATTTCTGGAACTTAATGATTTTTAATGTTTTTACGAGATACTTGATGTATGTAAGGATAAAATAAGTCTCAAATATTTGCGTTTCGAGTCAGGTAAAAGTACCATTAAATGTACTTCCTATAAGTTTGTAATACGATAGTTTTCTGGCAGCTGATGCCATAGCGTGCAATATCACAACCATTTTTAATTTAGACTAGTTTCTCCCGATGTGTGATTTTCTATAATTAAGGCTATTATCGTGCTCAATTTATACGCGTAAAAAACCAGCCGGAATTATTTGATATTGAGAAAATTGCGATTGCATAGCTGCTGGCTTAGGCCTATAAACCAACTCTGAATTGACCCTTAATGATAGGTTTCCCATATACACTTATTTCTGATTTTTCTTCGCAGCTAGCGTTTTTCGGGGGTGATTCCGTTATTAATTCGGTGAAACACCCACCCCCAGTTAGATATATGGATAAAAATTGCTACGTTTGGCCAGATGAACATTTTTTTTTATCTTGATTTTCGTTTCCTTTGACTAAGGGATTATAAAAATCTGGAAATAGCTTTATCAAGTTTTTAATGTTTTTATTACTCTTGTAATCGACGCTTTCTTATCACGTTACTAACACGCCTCGTGCAATTCCTAGCTTGGCTTTAACATACACTTTAATGTAGCAGTTAAATTAATGTAAAAACATGTTCATTGTTTTAAGAATGTTAGGAACTTGTTTTGGAAAAGCCCGTAGATTTTAAGGAATATCCAAACAAGACAATCATGCGACGTGTAAGTTAATTGTAGTTTTCTGTAATGGGAATTTGTCTGCAATGTATTTGACATCAAACAAGGCCATAGTTCGCAGGTTCACTTTTATATATGAATGTTATGCCAAGGAGCGATGGCTCTTGTATGTTTTATGTAAGGTGTATTTGTTTGTAGTTGACAGCTAGGCTCGCCTTACAAATGTCTCCATTTCCCCCTTGGCTCGCTTACTTTGTTCAAGCTCACCTTTGACCCTATTCATGCGCTACCTGACCTGTATAAATACTACGAGTCTGTGCCATTGTATGGGTTTATGTTTAGCCTGAAACGCCCTTATTGTCCCTTCTGTCGAGTTATTGAACGCTAGACACGAGTGCGAAATGAAAATGTGTTTGAACTACATCACTTGTACTGAAATGGATTTAGTTTTTTTTCCCAATAATTCAATCTACGCAGTGCAATAGATTAGTAACATAATAATATTTATAAACGTTTTCTATCTTTATCGTGAGGTATACCTAGAAATGTATACATGCATGCAAAAATTATACTAGAAACACAGCTTTAGATATGCAGAATTGATAGAAACATTTAAGGAAATTAATTGTAAATATCTAAGACTTGTTTTAAGAATTCAAAGATATAACAATGTATTCTTATATTTTAAGGGTTCTTTAGAATTTCTTACATGTTATATTGATATACGTTTACGTATAAATCACGTGACCACATTATTTTTACGAATATTTGAAACAAATATTTCTATAACATCTTCTTTTCGAATTTATCAAACTTAAACTTCAGATTTCATACTTGAAATGTTAACTCATAATTATTTAACTGTAAAACTTAAACATTTATTTACACAAACCCCTGCTTTCGAACTTTTTCCTCTGACCAAATAAAATAAAAAAATCGCTATGGTTTTTGCCATGATGTATCGATTAAAAAGAGAAACTAATTTTAAAAAGAGGGTTTTTGCTTATGTTTTGGTTGATATTTGTTTCAATAATCGCTAAACAATCAACCAAATGCACGCGTGCCGGTTAAGTAATTACGTTATCCATTTCAATTTACGTATTGCATCAATCGGACAAAAATTTAATACATTATGTTTGTAAATATGAATCGATATAAAAAAAAATTCAATTTTAGGTACTATTTTAGCTCAATTTCATTCGGTGATCGACTCGTCTTTTCTTCTATAAATTTAGTGGACTATTCTGCTGTTTCAAAAGAAATCGATATTATCGAGAAATCAAGAAAAAGAAATTTATAATAGCTACGTACGTTTGTTTTTATTTTATTGCAATTTATACACTATATATAAATACATTCGACTTACATGCACGTACATAGTGAAAGGAGGCTATATAATGTCAATTTTGGAGCATCTTCACATTAAATTTTGGATTTAATATAATGTTACCACCATTTGCGTAAACAACTATACTCGTTTTGCATTTTGGGCCATGTTTTAGTTAAAATCTTCGGATGGTGATGATATTAAATGGTTAAGTCCATGGTTAAGTGCAACCTGGTTAACTAGAAACGTAATGATATTTTTCTATTTTTCGGACATACTTTCTTCTCGATATACGGTCTCTTTTTATCCCATTCGTTTTATACTATAGCCTAGAGTGGTTTTTTTTTCATCTTGGGTTCAATTTTGTATAGATGCATGCATGCGTGTTATGCGAAATTGCGATCAGTTTTGGTTTCTAATCAGCCAAGAACCTAGACTCAGTCGACCGTCAGTTTTCCATATGCATTTGATATGCTAAATAAACAGTGCCATGTTTACTTTATTTCGAAGAGCGTGGGTCCATTCTGTAGATTTCTGTTGATTTTTTTTTTTCGCGTAAGAAATTTTCATCTATTTCCTTATGCATGTCTTCGTAAATACATGTATATACCCCGGATGTATTCGTTTAGTTTTTTTCTTAAGTCTGGTCTTGTCCTTTTTCTTAATCATTCATTTCTGCTTTATTGGAAGACCTTCTGGTTATATCATGGGAATATATCCTGATGTATGTTTGCGCATCAGTATGTATAATCTAAGAGAAATATATACATGTATATCCGATTTAATAACGCAATGTCCTTTTCTCCTCCTCCCCTGCATTCGTAATTTTTCGCCAATATTTTGGTGATGTTTTCTCCTGAACCCTGTCTCTCACTCGTGTTTGTCCCAAATCCATATCACTCGTGTCTAATTCAGTGTATATGGTTCGCCATTGAAATATATTCGTAGATCTGTCAGTTTGTTTTTGCTTTATAGTCGTGGACCAACATGTAGATGAACTCGCCATTTTTATTGGCAATTCTTGTGGAAAAAAGCTTATTGATGAAGTTGTCACGCAAATGCAGACTCGGCCCGAAGTGATTGCTGCTTCAAAATATTATATGACATCTTCGGGCTTAAATTGCAAATTTTCAGACCAGTTGTTTATGGCCTGTGGTTATCGCAATCCGCATGAATATTTATGATTTTTGTCACGACAGTCTTGCCCAACGACCCGCACCCTCATAAATAAATTTCAATATATTTTTTTTTTCAAAAATTTTGTCACGAATTTTCAATATTATCGAAAAGTGAACTGAAAGAGATAAAGCAAATGTCATCCCATTCTATTAAAACGTGGTTGTAAAGAGTGAAACATCGGTTAATTTAAAATAAATTTTAAAACAAACGTAATTCCCTATTTTCACGAGTAGTCATGAGACGAAATTACAAATCAACATCATATCACGCTAAATAAAATTATTAATTTACGTGAATTATAATGCTTTTATCTTAAAAAAAATAGTGTATAAGATAGACAAGATACGAATTACTGTTTTAATACTGAAATAATGTACCTAATAACATATTGTGGATTCAATGATTGACTTTTTTGCGTTTTCAATTGAATTTTATTAATTTTCTACGAAGAGATGCCCCATTTTTTAAATATGTAATTCGGAGTTTTGCGATTTATTCTTTAACGGTCAGTTTTGGTACTTGGCATCTGGTAACTGGACTCTTGAAATAAGTCTGCATTGACTATCAAATTAAATTGCGTATAATATTTACTTTAAGGTTTCGTCGAAAGCATTTTCAAATCTATTTTGATAAGGGCTAAGATTGATGGCAGAAATGTCGGTAGTATTTTATTTAAATATGTGTAACTCGCTTAAACCTTAATATCTACATGTTTATTTTCTGAAAAACCCCATGGCCGCACTCCTTGAAAGGTTTCTTGTTTATTTTTTTTTCTCGTACTTTTTTATGCTTCGTTTTAAACGCGTTTCTGATCAAAAGAATCGATATTCCCATTTTCAATTAGGAGTTCAATATATACATTGAGCAGTTGCCATGGTAACAGTAGCCTACAGGCAGAAAAAATACTTTCAAATTACGTTTCGCATATATTTTGACCCCCACTTTTAGTGCATGTACAGCGAAACTTAAAGCAACGCTAGTTTATGGCTCGATGATGTTTTATCCCATCCCCCCCCCTCCTTTATTTGCGCAATTTGAGCGATTTTTTGCCTTTATGTTAAGGCCAGAGATTTATGGCGACTTGCACCAATCTAAGATTAATGTTGTCGAAGATTAAACCGTGTCTTAATCAGTGGTAACAACTAGAATGGCTGATTAAAATCGATATTAATCGAAGCTCAGGTTTTAAAGGACAATGGTACTAGCTGACATGAACCGATTAATTGCTAATTATGAAATGTAATTTTGAAATATTAAAAGTCGACAATTATTACATTGTATTACACATCTTTCATGAACACTCCATTGCGGATGTTTTTTACACATCCATTTTTTTTTCTGAATTTTGGAAACAATTTGGATTGTATTTGATTACGCGGGTAATGTTTGTGTATATTTAAATATCGTTCAGTTATTTGACTTCCAGGTATTTCTTAATGAATTTATGACTGCAATTTATATTAGGTATTTGGTATAATCATTACCTCGCGAAGTCTTATTGTAAGGGATCATCCATAAAAGACGTCCTGAATTCTTCCAGGTTTTTAGACCCTCCCTCCTTTCCATCATGTCCCGTCCAATTTTGAACGCAGCTTGTTGGTTATACATAAGCATGTTTAAATATGTTCTTCATAAATTTTGACATTGAAAATATTACCATTAGTGAGACCTTTATGGATGGCCCCTAACAGATGAGTATAATTTACCTAATTTGTTGCTGGGCATTTCAATAGTTTCGACTATTCCTTAAAACTATTCATTGAAACTGTTAGAAAAATTCTGAACTAGAAATGTAAAATGTCTGGTGGAGCGAGATATGCTCTGAAACACAATGTTTTCGACAAGAATATGAGCGTATTTTAATATATTTTTTCTTACATTCAACCGAATGCATTTCAAATCATTCGAGATCAACATTCTGAGCTAGTTTGCGTTTAAAAGCACTCGTTTGTCATTGTATGACCTCGTGTGTTTTCGGGGTCATAAAAGTAGCTGTATTTAATTAAATTAAATTACAGCATTTCTGGTAAACGTTTTAATGGGGAAACAAAAATGGCCGTGTCCACCGCCGTAAATACGTACAAATGGTTAAATCCGCAAAAAAACCAAATAACGTCTGGTAAAAGTGCATTAGGAAGTGGAGTTGGAAACGATAAATTCGGCGAATGGCTTCCCCGAAAAGGGGTTTCTAATATACTTTAAAGAAATAATAAGCTTTCGTATGATTATTGCTAATATTGTTTACGGCCTTTTCTGTTTTCGTTATTAGCCCGGAAAAGTGGAAGTGACCATTGGGGGGACAACAATGTTGGTCCGAGCTGTCATCAAACAGACTGTGAAAGTCCGAAACACCAAGCGACTTTTTTTTTAATTCGCTCTTTTCCGAGCAATTGCACATAAAGCAAATATGTGCACCAATAAACATACGAGCTTACGGAGACTAAATAACGATACAACGTGAACTTTTATTATGTTTTTGTTTAGACATCTTCGGTTATATACGATGACCGGACCTCCCTTCTTGACCCCCTCTTCGGTATTGGGCATCCTTTGGTCATCTTCTACAGTTGATTTTTTTTCACCTTTGGAGTTGCACGAAACTCCGTTTAAAGTGATTAGGGATTAAACCGGACTTAATATCGCTGCCTCGTATTGAAAAATACTAATTGGGAAGTATTTCAACAGACATGAAATGAGCTACAATTCTCAATATATTTCAGGATAATACAAGCTAGATATTGTTTTCAATTCAAAAATTATGCTGACCACTCGCGACACTATACATGTAACAGGGTATATCCCCAGACCTGGAAAGCCTGGAAAAGTTAGGGAAGAATGGCTAATTTTGGAAAAGTCAGGGAAAATCAACGTGGTCATGTTGTTGCGATCCAAAATATTGCTTCTACGTTTTCCGAGTACAATTTTGCAACATTGTCCACATTTTCCAAGTACAATTTTGCAGTATTGTCCACGTTTTCAGAGTACAATTTTGCAACATTGTCCACGTTTTCAGAGTAAAAATTTGTGCAAAATTTTCCACATTTTCGAGGACAATTCTGCAAATTTTTCACGTTTTACCAGGACAAATTTTCAACATTTTCCTAAAACAAAATTGTCAAATTTTCAAAATTATTTTCATGCAATTTTTTTAAAAAAAAATTTCATTGTTAATTTTCAAAATTGTCATTAGTTAATTTGGCAAAATATTTTCCTATATCGATTTTCCAAAATATATTAATTTTTGACATTGTCAATGGTCAGGGAAATTTTTTCTTAAAACCTGGAAAAGTCAGGGAAGTTAAAAATAAAATTCTGGGGGGAACCCTGTGTATGTGAATGAAATAGTTTTAAAACGTTTGCCTGAAGGAAATAAATTTCCAGGTAACATTTTAAGATTGAATTACACGCCTGTGCATCCACGCGTTATATATGAGATAGAATTTCACTGGGTTACATCGAAATTGTAGCGCAATTATTAGTAAATGTAGCTATATCTAAACGCTTGCCCAAGATGGGGAAGCTATAAGCTGACCACTGGCGACTGGTCAGTTGGTCTATGTACTTAACTGCACGTCATGGTGCACAAATTGAGCTGCGCATCTAATGTTTGAACTCTAGTCGGAGTAAAGTAGATTCTATAGTTGGGCTTATTCGAGCCATTCTGAACGTACAAAAAATCTTAGCAGTTGCACATCGTTAAGTTCAACTCTAAATGCCATCCTCATCAAGCCAAACCCAAATAGGAAGAAAAAAAAAACACCGAATAAAAGCGATCTACTTGGGTTTTTGGAGGACATCAGTGAGCTCGTGCTTGACTGACTTACAGGGAGGGGAAAGGCTTTGAACTAATGTTTAATGCACTGACCAATGTCCAGCGGACAATTGTCTTCTCTTTGTAATAGACTATACGGAGTCCACCATATCCGACGCTCCTTTCTACGAGGGGGAGGGGGAGGGGGGAGTAGGATGACCGAGAGGGATTCACTGACCAACATGCCCCAAAGTCCTTTTATACAACATATAGCCGAGCGAAAGCATCAATGACGTTTCACACATCTCCGCTGACAACAATGAACAAATATTTTCTTTTTCCTTAGCTTTTTTACTGTTTGAAAAACGGACTAGACGGTCTTTGCTCCGAGATACAGGGTGTCTTTACTGACCGTCATCTCGCATTTCCCATTGCCATCATCGAAGGTGGCGCTAGTGATACAATTTTTAATTACAGTAAAACCTGTTAAGAGTGACCACCAAAAAAAATGCACTGTTGGTCACCGTACACAGGTGGTCACTATACAAAGAATGAGTGAATTAAATTAAAATGAACATGTAGACTGTAATACATGTAGGCCTAGTAAAAAACCACAAAACCAAAAAAGTACAGAATCATCATGTCCATGTGCATTATATACCAGTATTTGTATTGCCTTATTACACATATTTTTTTTTTAAAGAAAAACTATCAAGCTTTCCTTGTTTTAAATGTTTTTTGCTTCTTATGATATGTTTTCAGTGATTTTTTCGATATGATTAACAACGATTGACTAAATTATTTGTGAACCACTAGAGTTAAAAGCAGGATGTAAGGTGACTCATCTGTTATCTGGTCACTTTATAAGATACATTGGCAATGAAAAATTGAAAAAAGACAACACACACTGATCACTGTACGCAATTGACAGGTGATCACTATACAGAGAATGTTTATGAATGAAATGTACACTAGAAAAAACAAAACACTAAAAAGTGGTTAACATAAACAGGTGGTCACCATTCAAAGGTGGTCACTTTTCCAGGTTTTACTGTATAGGCACGATTAAAAACATGTTTTTTTACGGGTTCTAGAAAGAAAATTCACCTTGTTAAGTCAGATTTAAGAAAATAAAACTTAATTCTTGAATGCATGTTTGAGATTTCCATCATGGATGCACGATACGTAAAAATTTAGTTTAGCACGTTTTTTTTTTCAGTACCACATTTTTCTACAAATGATATATCACTTTAATTCAAAACATCGTTTTCAACACACTAAAATATACCTCCATAAATTCGTTTGTGAAGACGGGCAAAACTTCATACTACTTGATTGTTAAGTCGGGTACACACTAGCCACCAAAACTAAAAACCACAAACCCCAAACGTTCAACGTGAACTAGTTTCTATAAAAAAATTAATACAAACTAGTTCTACTTTCTGACGTTTAACTTATGTTGCGAACATTTTAACAGATTTTTGCATTACAGTAATGCAGAGTATGAATCGTGCGTTAACAATGAAATATTTTGAAACACGAGTCTTTTAACACATCCTCCAATTCAACGCGTTTTACATCCGCACCATGCAGCTAATATGTCATTTCTGGAGAGTTCACGATATACAGCACTGCTCGAGTTAAAAGAAG
>JAQGAO010003431.1:0-17031 GCA_034697705.1 Ommatoiulus sabulosus | reverse complement strand
ATGAAAAGTCAGGCAAAGTCAGGCAAAAATGAGAATAAAATGGACAAAAGTCAGGCAAAGTCTGGCAAGTCGATTTTTCAAATGTGGTGGCAACCCTGATTTTGGTAAGTATTACAGATACAATAGTAAATGACACACAAAAAGAAAGGGGAAAAGTCAAAGTTTAAAATGCGCTCTTGCAAACTTTACTTTAAGCGCCCAGATGGCAGCACTAACTCAGTATCCAAAATGGCCACTATGCAGCAGAAAGCGCTTTGTGTGCTCGAATAGCATTGATAGGGACACACTTCAGCGTGTATAGGCCAAACTAGACTACCGAATAGACGTGTGTCATGTGATGCGAGTATCTCACATTGAACATTTGTGATGGTATGATTAAAAACTTGGCCATTTTCACTTTCTCATCATGTCTCATCTACCATTGTATCTGTAATATTTCCAAAATATTTCTTGTTGAAACCCGATGATTCTTGTGTAATAACCCTGCATGTATAAATAAATAAATGATAAAGGAGACTTGCCAATTAAACTACTTGCGATAGAAAAGTAGAGCATTCGAACATTTTTTTACGTTATTCTAGAGCTATTTCAGGCAGCGGATGAAACCAAATTGTGGTGTATAAAGATGGCGATACTTAATCGCGAATGCCAGTTTTCTGATGCTTTCTTGACAAGCATGGATCCTATAGTCCTATTTGTAATCTGGAACTCACGAAATCTGCCATGAACAACAGCTTTTTGGAAAAGATTTTGCCGCGATGTCACGTATACGTTTCGAGCTGTACTTCTTAGCGCAGACCCACACGAGACGTTTTGATGTTTTTGGCAGACAATAAAGGATGTTGGAGGCCTAATAGGGCCACATTCTGACTGAGCACGAACCCATTTTGGGACTTTTGGCATTCGTGCATTTGCAATTCATGAGTTTTTTTGAGATCTTTGCCTAAGCAGCTCGTAATTCGTGGCATCGTCGTTATCTCAAATGTCAGCTTCTGAGCGTCAATCTCGTCCTATTTTCCTTCTAAACACACATCATTGCCTTTGTCTATAGTCGAAAGGTAGGTATGGTTTTTGAAAATTGAAGCTCTACGATGTCTTATTTAACGCTGAGCGGGGCAACTTTCCTCGATGGAGGATTCTGGTTTTACGACGGAAAACTTCATTCCATCGACTTTAATGCCGATCCGAAGGGATTGGTGGAGGGATTTGTTAAATTGATAGAAAACTAGATTGGCAACCGTTTCGCGTTGAGCGTCGCTTATTGGGCACGAACGAAACGGTTGAGACCTCGAGATTCATGGCTTTTTGAAATGGTGGACTCGGAACACGCCATCATCGTTGTTTTAAATAATGCAGCTGCATGCAGAACATCTCCCGCTTGTAACACAACTGCAAATGTTAATCTTTTTTGTGATTTAAACTTCCGTGATTTACATTCGTGCACTTGATTCCTCGAAATGACTCTGGAAGCCAATAAAAAGACGCGATGTCTCCTCCTGCCTGTACAGTCGAAACGCCAACGTTTGATTTTGAAAGACGCAGAATATTGACAATATTTTGCTTTCGAGGGAACGCACAAATCAAAACGCATTTTTTTTCTGAAAATGTATATCTTGTACACACTACAAATTGTACAGTATATTCCATGTATCTGTATACTAGAATGTATTTGGAAACGAATTCTGGAATGTTATGTGCATATTTTAAAACGCTTCTGGCGGTGCAAAATTTACTTGTTTCAGTGTATTGTGTACTTGAAGTCTGGGAATGTCCCAATGTGTTGAAAATGCGGGGCAGAAATGCAGAAACGCGTTTCAGAATGCATTTGAAAATCTGTTCCAAATGGATTATTCGGTGTTTCCAAATGAAAAGTTTTTAAAGTGCATTTTCTCGAGTCAAACTAATAACCTTAAACCCTCATCCAATACATTTTTAAATATTAGTTTATGTGAATTTTGAATGACTCACCCTGTGTATGAAACATTGTATAATTTTCATTCTGTATGTGCTCTGGTTTCTTGAAAAAATGTTTGCGACGTAAGACTTTTGGAAGAATAACGGATATTGCGTACTAACAGATTAAAGTTCTGGGAATTATTTCTGGAAAGAGCTGCTGCCACAAAGCCCAAAATCGTTATAAAGTAGAAATACGTTTGCTCGAGGTGAAGTGTTAATGAGCTTTGCAAATTAGTTTTTTTTTATGAAATAGAATTTTTTTTCTTCTATTCAATTGTCGATTTCTCTTGAATGAGGTCTGAAACCATCGCATTTGAATATTTTTGGCAAAGCTGACTTTCAGGAAACTTTTACCGTTAACAAGGAAGGACATTATATGCATATCTTACATATCCAACTAGGATTGCCATGGAAATTTTTGGCTCGTGCATTTCTTTGTCATTTTTTAAGAAATTCGTGGATTTGTCATTCTTCAAGAAACTTAGGATCTCTTTGTTATTATTTGAGATTTGCTGACAACTGTCATTCTTTAAGAAAGTTGTAGAGCTTTTGATATTCTTTAAGAAACTCGCTGTTGCCTTTGTCGGTCTACAAAAAGACTGTCAGGGTTCCCCCAGACCTGGAATTAAAAAAAATCTTAAATTGTTCCATCTACTGTTTATACATGTACGTGTACAGTATATCATGACCAATACTTATAGCATTCCGTACATTAATGATGTGTTTCATATTTTTGCAAACTGGAAAATCATGGAAATGGAAAATTTCATTTCTGGGGGGGGGGAGGGGGGGCTGTTGTGTTTTCTTTGTGAGAAACTGGTGGGTATAGATGTACAGTACAATTCTGCGATAAAATCACTGATCTCCGCCATTTCTCGAATAACCTGTGGATCATTCTTCGATAGTGGTTATTCGTTATCATCCTTCAAGAAACTTGTGGCATTTTTGTCATTCTTCAGCAAATCTTGTACTGTATATCAATCAATGATCTTTGATGATTGTTGATCCAAGTTGTTGGTATGTTCAAGACCCGTGTCTCTTTCATTGCTCAAGAATCGTTCTGATTTATTTGCAGAACATCGTGTCATTTTTAGCAATTGTCACCCGAGTGCAAATTTCATTGAAAATCTGATTCGCATTTCGTTGGACTTTCTCGACTTGCCAAATTCACGAAGATTGGTACTGCCATTTTGATTAGTTACCCATCGAAATGCCTTTGAATTTCCGCTTATAACTTCAGTCCCAATACTCGTTGGGGTTCGCCAAATCAGGGCACGTGACGTTGGCGGAAACCCTGCAGTCTAATGAGATGTGGCATCTGCGTCAAGAGGTGGCAGCTAGGCCGCGCATCTCCTCTAATCACTATAGATTGGCTGATTAAAAATCAATTGCTGTGCTTTACGTTTTGGGTATTTATAGCTAGAGCGTCTCCAGGATCAAAGCCCCGAACAAACGCGAATTATTCCGATCAATGCTGCTTTCGTTTAATTAAGTTTGCCATTCACGTATCTCGACATGTTTCAGGCTGTTGCGTCGAGTTACTGGACGCGAGCAATCACTCGGAATCACTTCCGCTAGATGGCAGTGTCGTTGCCAACGCATTCCCCACGTCGCATCAAATGCGCAAGACACTATACCTTGAACGATTTATTTTTGTTCGTCGAATTATGATGTCTCGGAAACTACCACGGGTTGACCCAAACGTCTCGATGCAAATGGAAAATTAACAATTTTTTTTTAGCAAAATGTATAACTTTATTCGCAAAATATTCTCTAACTTGATTGTCATTTCTGTGAAAACCAGCCCGGAGTCGTCATTCACACTCTTGATGAATCAATCTTGTTAACACATAAGCTGTATATGAAGAATTTCAAGAGACATTTTCCTAAAATCTGTAAATTTTCCCTATATGGAGAATTTTGCGACACCCTGTAGACGCGAATCCGAAGCGTCTGCAAATTTTTTCTGCGTTATGTATTACATTGAGATATTTGAAAATATCTTTGAATATATCTTAAGTATATATAATTTTAGAAAATACCTCATTACCGTCTTCAACCAGAAAATGAAGATTTCTGAAAATGTTTAAAAATTCTTAAAAAATAGTTTTGAATTTTTATTTCTTTTGAGGGTGGGCATGTCCTGCACGGTTGAAACTACTCATTTGTTGTTTCGTTGTTGAACTTTTGGTGACGGTGTACATGTTTAGTGTACTGTATGTATACTCGCATGACTACTACATGAGATTTGAATCTTCAAATCTTGCATGAAGGCAGTGCTAAACTGGTTCGTGTTTGCGTGTTTTGTTGTGTTGCTGTTTGGGGTTTGTCCTTTGTTTGATCCTTCACTAACACTTGGTACATTGCATGCTTTTCTTTCTGATTTCTGTTTGTAGAGGTCCCGGTCTAGCTCTCAGAGTTCGCTTTCCCGAGAAGTGCAATCTTATTTGCCCGACCATCATGCGACTTTCAAGGTAACTTCTTATCCAGCTCCTTGCATGGAAAAATTCATCCTCTAGACCGTAGAAGTAAGTGACTGTTAGAATAGGTATGGCGCACGAGGGTCATCCATAAATACATCGCTGGTTCAAAGTCACAGGTTTCTAAGCGTTTGTAAGTTTAAGATTGTATTGCCATTGCATTGCAACGCATGAAAATATCGTCATGTGACTCTCGTCTCCATTTTATCGATGTTTTATTTCCGCCCACATTAAAAAATAATGCGTATTTTAAATATAACTAAACAATAATCCGTTATTAGATACGCTCGAATATTTCAAAATAGATATCGATTGAATTTTACTGATAGTCTGTTTATAGCTTCAATAAGTAGTTGAAAATATATTTACAAATATAGGCTAATATCATATTTCGGTGATTATTATTGAAGTGCATCTGACGATTCATTGTTTACGATTAAAATGCGCCTAAATACATTTTAAAATGTATGCGTGCATATATGCATTCATTATAATATAATGAACCTTAAATGGAATGTTTTTCGATTTTTTTTCTATGGCAACCTGATGAATAGATCTTACTCATAAAAACGTTTTATGAGATTCAAAACATCTTCGTATCCGTTTTCTAATTTGTGTCGTTCAAAATGACGCTGACCAGCCTTTTCTGTAATATCGAATTGCAGACGGTCAAATACTTCTATGGTCTAGTAACTCTGTTACATGGTTTTTCGCTCATTTTCTGCTGTTTTCTTCTTTTCTTGCTTTCTTTTCAATATTCCCTGATATATTTTTATGGTGTGTTGTGCTTGTCCTTACTAGCTTATCCTTTCGGAGCCTCAGCCTATAGTAGTGACTTTGAAATTTCAATTAGCAAATTGAAATTTTCACATCTGGATAGCTCCTGTTGGGGATTTTATGTTAAGAAATGCCATAAAAGCTACTGGGAATGAGATATTTCGAGCTTGCAGGATGTAATAAAATGGCGTGGCTCGTAAATCTCTTTAAAAGCGTGTGAAATGCTAGTTTTTTAATAATATTATCATATCTAAATACTTTACTTGGAATTACAATAATAATATGGCGATAAAGCTTCTGTTGCTTTCTAAATTTCACAAAGTTGTATTCGATAGAAAATTTGATATGATTCTGTACACTCTTGTTTCAAGCAAATAATTGAATCTGCTTTCTTTAGAATAAATATGGAATTAATTCAATATCATATTTTGAATTTCACGTTGAATTATATCCGTATATTTAACCACTTTTTTAAATTAAACGGTAAGACCAAAACTCGTTTTGGAAACCACTCAAGTTTTATCACCGCACCAAAAATATTTCGAAATACATATAGTAATAATCAATCTGCTTTCTGCATGTCATTTGTGTAAACAATGTTTGAGCCTTTAACCGCCAAAACTTATTTAAAACTGCGTTTAGATGGAGACATTTCTTCAACTATTAGATGACAGTATTTTTGGGCAATTAAATGGTACCACATCTTTTCCACAATGTTTAAAAAAACAATTTCACACAATAATTGATGAAATGAAGAAATAATCTAAATACTATGTAATAGTTATGTAGTTTTGAAGTTATCCAAAATCTAAAACGCATTTTTCAGTTAGCGTACATTTTTAAATGCATGTTTTAATTGAAAACAAAAATTTAAATGCATTTTGCAATTAGCTTAAATTTGTAAATTCATGTTACAATTAGCTTAAATTTGTAAATGCATGTTACAACTGGAAATAAAAATGTAAATGCATGTTATAATTAGGAAAAATGTAAAAATGCATCCTAAAGAATTTCTTTTTAATATGGGCAACTGGTCGTAAAATCCGGGCAAAGTTGCCCGGGCTGTATACTTACCGATAACGACTTGCTGAAGCCACGAAGTAGGCCTAATGAACGAATCGCCGCAGCGCCCCCATACCACTTCATCAAAGGCGCTTCATGGAAAAACTTTTCGCCCACTAAGCCACCCACGTGCAAACATACATCTCTTCTTTATACACTATATGTAGATTATCTGGAAACGGTTTTTTGAATGTGAATAAGAGGCTGCGCATAAACGACGTCCATAATAATTCCCTAAATGTTGGCCTCGCCATTCCTAAAAAAAATGGAATAATCATTTCTCCGCAGTACAGGCAAGTATTTTCGATGTGAATCATCTTGTTCGCACCAGCGTAGACGCTGCTCTTCAGGTTGTTGCGAAACTCGCTAGCCATCTTATATCGTTCGTTATTGTTCCCAAAGCAATCATTTTCCTGCCCTAGTAACTTTTTGGCATCAGCCCGATTACCTTTGCATCCAATTTCGTTCGTTTTCCCAGCTCTTTTTCTATATTTGCCAGAAACCTCTCTGTTACTTCGCCCTTTTGAGTTGACACGAGATTATTAGAAAATCAGAAATGCACAAGCACGAAACCCGCTTCACTCTGTAAGCTTTTTCCAGAGCTTGTCTTATTTTTTTTGGGGGGAAAAGCTCAGAGGCCCACCAAAAAGTAAGTTGAAGCGCACGTCTGAACGCGTTTTAATATAAACACGTATATCAATCGTACGGATCAACGAGTATAGCTCGAGAGGAAAACGGATTATTTTCTTCCTTTTATCCAAATTGATTTGTTTGGGAAAAGTTCTCATACGTTCGCGCCCTGGGGCAATTTAAATGGTCCTCTTAGGATCGAGGGACAATAATCCATGGCAACGATCGCTAATGTGTGCCTTTAACCCTTCTGGCTCCGTTGCTTTTTATTTCCCAACTTCCGTTTTTTTCCTCTTCGAGGACAAAATGAAGTCCAGTCTAGCTTCTTTGTAGCTCAGCTCAAGCGCGAGTGGCTTGCTGGTTGAGGCCACAAAAACGATCAACAAATACGATTTTTGCAAGTTTATCGACTTGTATCGATCTGGTTCAGAGGCGAAAATCGACACATCTCTGGTTTGAAAATGCTTTTGAAAAGTTAGTTTTGCAGAATGTGTTGAAATTGTGAACGCATTTCGTTCACGCAGCTCGAATCGTGCCAAAACTTGAAATCAAACGTAAAACGCAATATTTTAGGCCAAAATCTTGCAGCTCACATTCTTCCAAAAGAAATGTCCAAATTCTAACTTTACAATTTCAGTCCGATGTTCATTTTGACAACGAAATGGATAAGATAAGATTCACGGCTACTTTTGAGTTTCGTTGTCGAAATTACCTTCTTTAATAATTCAACTGTGTTAGACATTACAAATATGATTTTCGGACGCTGCAGTGTATAATTCCCATATGCAAAAGAAATGTGTGACGATTGATAGTTTTCATTGTGGAATGTATTTCAAAATACAGTTTGAAATTAATTTCTCAACATTAAAATGCCTTTTGAAATGAGCCTGAATTTCAAAATGCATTCAACCAATTGAAATGAATTCTCAAGTGCATCGGAAGTGCACTTCTTTTCACGAGTGGGTTCAAATGCATTTCTTTTGTTTGTTTGAGCTGTTTACATCGTTGCACAAAAGGACATGTTTCGGCAGTGAAACTCTTCACAGACGCAATCCTCCGTGGGGGGAATTCGCATGTTTTCCTGCCCCTAGTGGGAATATCAGCTAGCCGCTGGCCAGAAAACACCGAATGGGCCACGTTTAACACACCATGCACTCACTGCCTTAACGTGGTACATCGCTTTTAACGCTGCAGTTTCATTTCTTGGCCATTGGCAAGACTGCGAAAGTTCATTAATGTTGCACGAAGTTATGCAATTCGCCAGCGGAGCGACGGTGGGAATACTTTACTTCCGCTTAAAAATCAATAGACTCGCGCTTTGTACGAATTACCGGAGCATTTTTACTAACATTTCTCGTTTTTTTTCTCTTTTCCCTTATCGCTTTCTTTCGGAATTTTCCCAACTGAAGGATAGCAGGTAAGCAAACTTGTTATTCAGTCGTTGTAGTGCCGGATGGCGCCACTAGGTCCTCCCAAGGCTTTTTTTTTACTTTTTTGAGCCCGTAAGTTGGTTATGCTTTTTCAACTTGAGGTGGAATCGAAACGTTCTGAAAACGTGGAATGGAAGAAAATAAGTGCCGATAGATGAGGACATAATTCCTCCCATTGCAACGTGATGACTTTTCTACAAAAGCATCGACCCAAATTGATAGCTAATGCGTTGAAAATGCGCAGTCTGAGCGTTATTGCGAATTCTTAGAGCGTATTCTTCCACTTCCGGTTCGCTGGCGACACTGCGTTAGCCTGAGTGTGGTTTTTTTTCTTCTTAAAAGCGCCCGTTCTTCTTAAAAGCGCCCGTCTTCTTCGACGCTTATAAATGCCCTTGTTTGTAACACAAGATATGTCACCTACTTCCGATTTGCTTTGCGTTTTTTTATCGTTTCTGGGAAAAAAAATATTGAGCATCAGTGCGAATGAATGCTTGCTTTTTATTCTGATTTTACTTTTCCTCGCTCGATGACGGGCTTCTGCGTTTCGTAGTTATGGTTTTTTCCTGTAAATTGCATCATGTCAAATGTCATTGTCAAGCCGTGATGCAAGTTGGTCATACGAAGCTAACAAAGTAACAGAAAAATGATGCAAAAACTTGTAAAAGAAAAGTTCGTGTTATACAGTTTGCATGCTGGAGCGCTGTTAACTCGTTGTGTAAAAACGAAAAGAGGTCGAAGCATGATATATTGGACGTAATTTCTGATTTAGTTTAAAAAATCGCAGCCCCCGCAATTTTAATCGCAGTTTAAAAAGAATCAACTCAGAAATCATCATCAAAAGAAAAAGAAGAAAAAAATAATAAATAAAAACATTGTTAAAAAATACATCTTCAATTTCTGTTTGTATTAAGTCAAGCAAAACAAAGAAATGTAAAAATTACGTCATTACATTATTTTTTTAAAAAAAAATATGCCACGAGTTTTTATTGTTCTGAAATGTCCACGCCTCAAGGGGTGGGGGGGAGGGTAAGTAAGGGATTTTCCACAGATGTCCACAAGGGGGAAGGGTCAAAAATGCCAAAAAACTGTCCAAGTGGAAAATGCACAGCCCCCAACAATCGCTAATCTGTGCCTTTAACCCTTCTTGCTCCAGTGCTTTTTATTTCCCAACTTCTTGGCTAGCCATAGTTTTGGTTCAATAACGGTATTGTCACTCTAGTTACCATACATTACAATACATCACCAATCGTTAAAATTTGCTTTATCAAAAACTATAATATTTTGAGTTGTGTCCCTTATGAAGCGGATCTGTGCGGAGACATACTGTACGTTGTCAAGGTCATTCAAATGCTAAATTTAGAAGTACGCAATGTACAGTACACATTTAAATTATAGACCTGTAGACGATGGAGAAACAGGGCTAGCGCAACAAACAGAACGAAATTCGGACAAAAAAGACGGGAGAAACAGGCATTCAAACATTACCCCAAATGTTTTCCTGCTTGACACTCGGAACATACAGGAAAGGTAATCTTGAGTTAGAAGGACGTTCAAGTTTCTTAGGTTTACTTTCCTGCATGTTCCCAGTGTCATATGCAAGCAGGGAAGCATTTGGGGAAATGTTGATTGCCTGTATCTCCTGTCTTTTTTGTCTGAATTTCGTTTTGTTTGTTGTGCTAGCCCTGTTTCTCCATCCTCTACAGGTCTCCGATTTACATGTGTGCTGTACAGTGCGTACTTCAAAAAGTTTGCATTCGAATGACCTTGAATGCGGTCAGCGGGGTTATTTCATAACTTTTAGCCCTCACAGTTTTGGTTTCAAGACCCGCTCTAATACATTAATCCAGTCCATAAAGCCGTTTTTGATTTATTTGTCATTATGCACCGTGTTTCTATTGTTTCCTCTGATCTGTTCCACCCGGTATAAGATCAAAGTGCTTTAAATCTAGTTTTAAAACTGAATCAAGGAAGAGAATAACCGAATTTGTAGGAATAAAAAATCGCCATTAAGACGATGTTATTTTACGCAAATTCGTATTTCTCCTCTGGCCGGATCCATTTTATTGCAATCTTCCGAAATGATCTTCGCACAACGAACAAGCTCGAACAACGTAGATATCATTGGCATTTAGCGCCTCAGCAATTCACGTGTATCGATTTACCCGATGTGTTCGTACCTTTTCGGACGACCTCCATAAAAAAGAAGATATGCAATTTTTGGGATGTTGAAAAATTGAGTTTTCAGACTCGCCGAAATCGAGTTACTCCGTGGCACTCTAAGAGTGAAGAAAAGGGTCTGGATGGATTACCGAGCAATTTATTCAAGAGCTCGTACCCATGTGGGTATTTCATCGTTTTCAGATTGCTTTTTTCCCTTCACGCGGAGCGTGTCGGAGTTGACTCTTGGTCAATTCTGTTTTGCTTATCACTTTTTTCCCATTGACTTCAGCGCTGGTCGATATATCTAGCTGTCGAGCTCGGATTTCTTTCTTGTCTTCCATCCTCCAAACTCTCTTAGTTTGTAGCGAGGAAGATGGCCGTTTTGCGCGTAATCCATGCAAACCACAAACTCAATGAAATCCATCAAGCGGCTCGCCTGGCCATTGATCTCGCGGCCAGAAACGTGCAGGCCCAAAGGCTGATGCTTTGCCTACCAAAAAATAAAACGAAATTGGAATTGGGGTTCTCACCTCCCTGTCATGGGCGCTTGAAAGCTCAACTTCTCGTGCCTTTTGAAGAGATGCGTGTACCGTATAGTGTCAAAACGTTGCGGATCTGCTGTTTTATATGCAAACAAGAGGCTGAAAGATATCTTTTTCGTACTTGAGAAGTGAATGCTGGAGCGGGGCGATGACAGTGTGAGGCCCTTATATCGATAGACAATGATAACGTCTCAACTTAGAGCATTTGCTCAACTCGTTCGTTTGTTTTCCTAACAGTGGTGAAAAGCTGTTATCTTTTGATGCCTTACTTGTGTAGGCAATACATGTACATGTAAGTGATATCACAAAGTACTTGTATACATGAGGTGTGTTGTCAGTCATCACTTATGACTGACTGAACGAACGTTTAAATCCTGTCGAGGTCTTAATTCTCTGGTTATCATCGTTGACACGAAACATATGATCCGCTCGATCGAGTGCCAACGATATTTCATGCTGAAAGCCGGAGCGAGAACATTTGCTCAATCCAAAGATGAAATTGGTTCGTTTGTTTGACTAAATATCAGTTTCTGGAAAAGCTTTTGTTTTTATGCTTTGTTTAAATTTCCTAAATTTGTTGAAGGAAATAGTGCATGCATGCTTACTGTGATATGCTGTGAGCATTTGCTTTGATGAAAGGCTTCATATTTTGATGCTTTGATATCATTTCTATTGATGGGAATCAGTAATGGATTTTGCGACATTGTAAAATATGTGAGGGCATACTTACTGTGATATTGCAAATAATATATTTCGTGGGGTGTCGATTTCTCAAAAATGCTTATTTTTATTAATGCAAGGTACGTTTTCTGATCATGCATCTTGTCAGATGTCTGATCTTGTCAGATTTTCTATCAAAGAAAAAAAAATCATGGCAAGTTTATTTTCTTAATTTTGCGTTCAATGTTCGTACTTTCTCTGAGCACTCTGAGCATTGGAAGTTTATTTGCTTTGTATCAGATTATCTATACATGTATATCATGCAAACAAAATTTGTTTTCGTTATAATATGAATATTGTTTAAAAGAGTTGTCTTGGAAATACACTTGTTACCAGGGGAATTGTACTTTTTTCTATAAAATTGGTCTTGTTACCATAGAAACGCTCCTTGATTTGTCCTAAAGGACACGTGCCTGCAAATTAATATTTTTCTCAGCAAGTATGCTTTGCTTTTCTTAGCGATTAAGATTAGGTAGCGATACCTCTTTGTTGAAAGATTTTATCTCGGAAAATATTGCCTTTCACATTTTATCCAAAGAAACTTTTCCAAGGCAAAAAAAAGGTTATAAATGTACTGTTCTTTGGCACGCTGACGTTTTCTATATTATTTATTGCTAGTTTTTCATTGACGTTTATATGAAAAACTAAACAAAAAATAACATTTATATGCGCTCGCATATCGACTTTTATAATAAATGACATTGATTTCGGAACACGGGGCCTTTTCATGCAAGAGTCGGGCTGGTGTTTTGGAAAAAGGTTGCGGGAAGCCTATAGATATTTACTTGTTATTATGTAATTGTTTGCTCAAGACAGTTAGAAAAGAAGCTTGTGTTTGCTGAACAAATAGTTTTTTATCATTACCAGCAAATTTGAAGTAGCAGACTTTTACACTTTATAAAATATTTGCAATTACGTTTTTAAAGGAATGTACATCAGTACATGCATCTTACTAAGAAATCCAAAAACGTTTTTCACCTAGTTATAAATTTAAAATGCATCACAGGATGTATTAAAATCAATATCGGTTAAATTCATGATGCATTTAAGTTCAAAATGTACAGTATTTGCTTACACGTTTTCAGCACAATACTGCAGATATGTGATAACTTCATTTCTCCCAACAAAACTGGGATATTTTTGGGATCATGAGATTATCATTAGGCTATATTGACAATTTTTGGGGGAAAATAGTATTTTGATTTACCTAACTTGTGGAGGTGCCCAGTATATGGGGATGCCCAAGAACGGAGCAGTGTCTAGATAAAAAAAAACCTAAACTGCGTGGCTCGTAAAAATGGATGACAGTAAAATACGATGTAACTTTAAAGCGCTTGTTAATATTTATGACGAAGAAGTGCATTTGCCTAGAATAACTCAATTTTCTTTGCTTGTATTTTCACAGAACGAAAGCAGTCAGGGCCAGCAGCAGCAACAGCAGCAACCTCTGATGTTCAACCCTTCGCAGATGGGAGGAGGCGCGCCGCAAGGGGGCGCCCTGAGCGCTCAAGCCGCACCCCGAGGAGGACTTCACAGATACGGACGCTACCCCAGATAAGGATTTTAGGTTTTAGTGAAATGAATACGAATTGCGTTCTAGCCAATTCCCCACTGCAGCACCCTCGGCTCTACACCATCTCCCCGAACATCCGAATTCCCAAAATTTGCTGTTTTTAAGTCGTTGATTGCATGTATTTTTTGAAATCGAAGGAACGGCCAAATAGATTGATTCTTTGGATATATGCCTCGAGAGATGAATCCCGTTTGCTTTTTCAGTTATCCCCATGGTCTCTGGACGATGCAACATCGTGTGACCATGAAACTGCAGCAATGACATCGAATATGTTTGAGAATCTGCCAACTGGTCGCTCTCTTAGAAATAATTCCTGAGCGTTGTTCAATCTATCCTAGGTGCCGAAGCTTGAAATTTTCTGAATTTCTTCGAAATTCCAAGATAATTTGCAGCAATTTAGGATTCCAGCAAGCGATCCTTGATGAACCACATGAAATGGCCAAATTTCATGACCAAAAGACTAAATTGTTCAACTTTTCTTGGACTTTCAAGTAAATCTTTCAGAATACATTAAGCATTCCATACCGAAATAACTCCATCTTGGCTTCCAAGCGCAATTTTTCTTTGGATTATCCCGAAATCTCAAGAAATCTTCCATGATCTGTAGTTCAGACATTTGCGTCTAGTCATCTTCGAAGTTTGCGAATATGACAGATTCACCGACTGTCCTGCAGAATCTTATCGACTATAGCTTCTAGACTTTTATGTGAAGGTATCAGAATTCTGTAAAATCTGTCGAGATTTTACAATTTTTGTCTTCCGTTTCCGGGAATATCTTAGAATCAAATGAACCCCACTGTGGATATCGGTGTTTGACTGCATCCGATCTGGCGAGGTCAGTGTGACGTCACGATTATTCCGCGACAATGGTTCGCGAAAGAGTTTGATGTCATCAAAAGCAGCGAAGCATGGCTTCGCAAAGTAGCAAAGCAGCCAGCAAACTCCCTTCTTTGTCGAAATGTCTTTTTTTTTTTCGTTATATCCGAATATTTCCAGGCTCTTTCAACTGCTTGGAGTGCATTTTTCCCGAGTTACAACAATGACAGAGCTTTAAATCGCGAAGAAGCAGCCTCCCAAATTATGGCATAACCCGAATTTAACATTTCTACACCACTTTTTTCCTCAGACTTTTACGAGCTCGCAAAATGATGTTTTACTGCCGGAAAGGCAATTTTGGACACGAAACTAGAATTCACTGCTCATTGATGGCCAGCGTTTTTCTTCCTTCTAAGATGAAGTCACCCGAGACTTCGCTAAATTCGCCTTAGCCGATTTTGAGGCACATTTCTAAGATAACTGGTACACCCCTAATGAAAACTGTCCAAGCATAAGCAATGAGCAGAAAAAGTTATGCCTGTGCAGGAATCCGACAATATTATTCGTTCCCTCGGCTGAATTCTCTTTACTTTCACCATAACCACATTTGTTTGGCGTGCAGTTTGAAACCGGATATAACGAATCACTATGCGAGGTATGGCACAAGCTTCTTTATACAGGATGTAACGAAATTTTGAAAGGAATTATCAAATCGATATGGCAAGATGCTGAATTGCTAATGACACGTCTGGTTATAGGACCCTATAACCATCGATTAGTATGTTGACCATCGGTCAAAAAGCTGCAGGTTCCAGGATGAAAATTGTTTGGCCTTTTTGAACCATTGCTGCTGTGCAGTGTCATAGATCATATTAATAGTTTCGTTTTTATGAGCATTGCGTCGGACTAGTGATTGCGAATGGACAGTGTCCATTGTTGCTAATGCCCTCTTCTACCGGTGATGACCAGCATCGTAAGAACGGCTTCTGTTACAGACATTTTGAAAACTGTTTCACTCCATACACTCTGTAGTGCGTTTTATGCCTTGTGGTATCAAAATTTCACGGTTGAGACTTGGCTGCTTTTCGTCATCTTTGAGAGGATCTGTTCTCTAATTTGAACTCATTTCCTCAGTGACTCATTTCTTTTTTTCATTCAATCTTATTTTCTGTTTCCGTTGTCGGATTTTTCGTCGGTTGTTTTTTTCCCCGTATCTCTTAAGCCCCTCTATTGATTTTTTTCACCCTGCGGTTTGGAAACCACGTAATTCAGCAGAACCTGGTAATGGGCAACCGTCGTTCCTTCCCATTCCCAAAGCCGTTCTATCATGCCCTGGTGGCTGCCAGAAGCCACCTAATGCCCTCAATGCAAATGCCTTGACGAAGGAGACTATAAGAGAAGATAACATTAAAATATAACCAAATAATGGTTGGATGACAAATGAGCACTGGGTTGCAGGTTAGGATGTAGACCGGATAAAGCAAAATGTCGTTTTAATATTATTTAAATCCATGTCATCTGGAATCTAGCAACTCTTGGATTGACTCACACTGGGGTGCTTCTGAACCAATGTGCTGATATCCATTGGAGTATTGACTTATATTGGCGCACTTTTATGGCATTACAAAGCTTGTCTTGTATGTAATGGACTTTAGATGACCAGCAGAATGCCCTATTTGCCCCTCCAAGCGTCGTAACTTTGACGATTTGCGGATGTATTGATGGATTCCCAGATGGATTTAAGTGGACGTTGTCATGGACACCAACTTCGAGGTGTCGCAAAAATGTAAATGTACTGACGGCGACACCCCCAAAAAACACTAGCACGGGGAAAACAATCCCACTTCCGCCTTATTTTATTCGCTGTTTAACACTCGGTTGGACGCCAACTAGTGTTAAGTGCTGCAGAACGCAACTTTGTGGTCACCCTGTACAAACTGTGCGGAAGAAGGAAGGATAGCCATCTTCCTGATTTGGAGTGAATGGATTTTGCGGGAAAAATTGATGTTCATATTGGATTATTCAATGCAGGGTTTTTTAATTGTGTCGATTAGCTGTACACAGATTCGTCTCACCGCCACTCAATTATAGCGACATGTTCATGGTTGTGGATTTCCTTAATGAATGTACAAAATTAAAAATTGAATTCGTGCGACGAGTTTGGCGAAAATAAAAATTAATATTTGTCACTAAACGTTGTTCCCAAGCAGTTTTTATATTAACCATATGTAGCGATTAGAACGTGTTACATTTTAGTATACATTTTTGTTTTCACTAGCTCAAGTTTTTCAAGAAAAACCTTAACTCGCGTCTATCCTTGGTTAGGATTATCTCTAGTTCTCTTATCAAAAGCGCCGTTAGTCAGTGCGTTCGATTCGAACGTTATCCCATAATGCTTCGTAAGTTCTTGTTCGATCATGGTGGTTGTTTCGAGTTAACTTCACTGATAAAAATATGCATTTTTCTGGACAAAAAAATAACAAGAAAGGACAAATAAATCGTAATTGTCGTTGTTTCAGCGTTTGTCCGTGTGTGAACGCGATGCGTGGGCAAAATCGGTGAGTTTTGTGTTTTTGTGTGGTTTTCTTCGTTGGACAAGGACACAGTGAAAAGGATTTCAGTCAACTTCTTACTTGAACTTTGAAGTTTGAAGAATCTAAACTTTCTAAAGATTAACACATCCTAATTGATTTACAAATCTTTGGACGAAGTCGGAATCACGCTATGGACCAGTTCGCAATTAGGTGAGTAAAGGTGGGTTAGAAGTTGCCAAGTTGGCATTCTCGTCTTGCATTCGGTAGACTCAGATTCAATTCCCGGGTCGGCTATCCTCGATTGTGGTTTTTCATGGTTTCCCACAATTCCTCCAGGCGAATGCTGAGATA
>JAQGAO010003430.1:0-17040 GCA_034697705.1 Ommatoiulus sabulosus | reverse complement strand
CAAGTTCTTGACTCACGTAAGTCTGTCCTCGTCATCTTGAGAATCAGATGAGTTGGGTCTGATATCTAATGCGCTAGTCCCTATAACTCGAGTACAATCCTAATTTTTCGATTCGATGGAGTGGGGGATAAGGAATGTGCTTGCTTGCTCTCTCATTCTGTCTCAAGAGAACAGAATTGTCGCTGCAATTCTATAATATGGCGTTTTAGAGATACGAGTTTTTGCATATTCTGACCACTGCAGTGCCAGGTTTGACATACAGGAGCAAAAAGATGGCAGATGTGACGTCACGTGCGATCACATACATCTCAGAGTCGCTTTCGAGTCACTAATTATTTTATTTTGCCTAATCTAGGGTAACGGCGTGGGGTCGAAACGTGCGCTCGAAATGTACGAGCAACAGCTGCAGAAGCTGCATTGCCCTGTAGAGTACAGGCATCACACTGCATTCGTTCCATCATTCATGGAATGGTAAGTGAACATTCCGTAGCGGAATTAGTCACGTTTTTCTCGACGACTTAAGGTTCCCAATTTTCTTATTGTTGTTGTTGCAGTTGGGTCTTTTACGAAGTTTGGAAGAAACAGAACAGTGGCAGTTGTTATGTCAACGGCAAAGCCAAGTGCATCGTTTGACGTCCGATTTCATTTTATTCCAAACCAAACTCATTTTTCCTATTACTTCTCCTATTTTATTTTTGAAAGTGCAGCTTTTTCTCGTCTTACGCTCTCTCATTAGCATCTTTGGCCAGTTTTTTTGTTGTTATCGTTCACCCAATAATCGTGTTAATGAGGACCGCGAGTCGCTAGTGTTTTTTTTTCCGTCGCCATTTATGCGAATCAACCGGCATTATCCAGTTTTAGAAAGTTTTCAGTGTTTTAGAAAAATACTAATAAAGAGTTTTAAGCGCTTGTTGTCTTCTGTCAGCTAAGTCGTTTAGGGAAATGGCAAATGCAAAATTACTGCAGCCACACCATCAGGTTGGGTTGTATTTCTCAGTTATTTTTTTGAATAAATAAATAAAAATGGAGGGGAAAAAATATTCCATTTCACACAGCGCAGCATTACATTCAATGGAACAATTTTGAATTTTTTCCATTTTTTTTAAATTAATGAAGAACTACAGGAAATTTTTAAGACAAGAGTAAAAATGGATGACAACAATCTACATTGGGGGAAATAGTCTCCGAGTAAATATTGTATATTTTAAGGAGTTGCTTTCAAAATTCTTAGCATCAACTGTTGATTGAAAATTTCGTTTCGTTCTATCAATTTTCATTTTTTATCATCAAGTGGTTGGAATTAAACTAACAATTAAACGCCGTAAAATGCCGCAACCATAAAAATGTTTATTTACAAAACAACGTTACGATGCAACATACGTCTTCATCAGGTGTCTATTAATAAGGCCAAAATAATGAAATGGGTAAATTTCGTATTATTAATTTCATTATTTTGGCCTTATTAAATAACACCTGATGGAGACGTATGTTGCGTGGAAACGTTGTGTTTTGTAAATAAACAAACTTTTTTATGGTTGCGGCATTTTACGGCGTTTAATTGTTAGTTTTGTTCTATCGGTCAATCCCAAACGGACCGTGGGCGATAATGATGTAGACATTGTAGAGCGAGCAAGAAGTCGAAAACGTGAATCGAACGCAAGAAAATAAAATGGCCCTTTAATTGGAATGTAATTAAATAGAACGATACAAGTACGATAAGGCTTGGAATAGACATAATTCGCCCCTCGCTTGTATTAGATAATAAATGCGCGAAGGTACAGAAATGCCAATGGTTGGGTATAAATAAGGTGTAGAGAATGTTCGTATTTTTTGAAGGACTGTTATAATCTTTTAAAGTATGGCAACGGTGGACTTGAAGAAATCCGGCAGTGCCAGCCCGTGTATCACCAACCGATGTGTTTCCTAAAGCGCCATTAACATTTCGAAACGTGCGTGTTCAAGTTTACGCTGGACTAGAAGGTCAGAAGTGGAACGCAACCGCCATCTTGGCATTTTCACTTCTTCCCCCTGAAATATTCTGCTGCCAACGGATTTACCTTTCGCCGGAGATGGAAGGAAGACCCATTTTCCTCGTCACGAGAACAACTGGATGTCCAGCTTGACCACTATCTCGCCGGTGTCCACCTCGTGCAGCGCTTTCTTCATGATGATCGGGCCCATTGTCTTGTGTGTCTCGCGGATTATTTCCGCTATACGGATTTCAGTTCTTCCGAGGAAATCTGGTGAAAATAGAAACCTTTCTTTCAGTGTTCGTTCATGATTCTCTTGATGGAAACTCCCATGTTGGAAACTGTGTCGTACCATTAGGAGAGAAGTAGTCTCTGTCGAAGACAGTGATGCAGAGCACGTCCTCCTTCGGATCCTTCACGTGAAACTGCATGGAAGCGTTCCACTTTGGGTTGACCGTGTCGTTCACCACCTTGGTGCGTTGTTCCTGGGATCCCATGTTCACCTCGCAGTACGGGTCGCTTCGCCCTGAGGCGACACATGAGCCAAGATTAGAAAAACAAAAACGATCCGAGTTCCGTTACGCGCTCGTTGCTTAAACTTCCCAAATTTGTCGTTGGAATGAGAGGATTCTATAGATATCAAGATTAATTTCACTTCGGTAGTTTTTGTGCACATTTTCGAACACCACAAGCGTTAAGAAACCATGATTATCATAATTTTAAACGACAAATTTGCAGAAATGACAACACGGTTTATCATAATATTCTGAAAAGCTAAACGCGAGAAAGATTTGCAAGCAATGTTTTTGTTAAAAAAAAGTTGAAAATGATACGGGAATTTTTTCTGCATTTCCGATCACTGCAAAGCTTTGCGAAATAATGGCCAAATAAAATTAAGCGCTTAACTATGGTTTCAGACACCGCAAGAACGTGACATTAATTCGATGATGAGTTACTCTCGAGGCTTTCTTAAACTTCGCATATTTACCGGCAATGATAAAAATTTCCAAGGTAATTTTACATCTCACAAATTATGAGAATTGGAAAGCAATTCGTTCCATCAGGAAAGATAAAATTGGACAAATTTTCGAACGGACCTTTTGACAATATTTTTGTCTCCAGTTTATTTATCAGGCTGTTAAAAACTTAACAAAGCAACATCGAAAAATTGCGAGATTTAAATTGTTCCGCGTCCTATTGTACATTCGTGCCATGTTCTATAATAAAAAATTGAACATTTCAACCTTTAGGATAATTTCATCATAACAGTGATTACAATTTATTAAATTGAAAATGGCTTCGGAAATTTTTAGCATTGCGAGTTCTGTTTTAGAGCCCATTAATGCACCACTCTTGAGGTGTCAGTGACCGCAATCGATCAGGTTACCTTTAAGTTTAAAACACATTAGGTTAGTAGCTTCCACGATAATAACTCGCAAGGCGCCCACAGGAGGGCCTCTACGAACTAAAGGAAGGATGCGTGCAGAGTTAGTGGATGAGAAAACATGCGAGAAAAACCAAAATTATATCAAAAATTAGAGAAAATAAATAAAGTACTGAAAATAAAGTGCGCGCCAGAAACGCTATTAGCGAGGATGTTAGTAATGGCGAAAAAAAAAACATTAGTAAGAAAGTCATTATGCAGGGAGGGATTAGTCGAGTCTGCGGTCGTAGATGGCGCTGCGGTATTCCAGCACAAACATGCACCGCCTTACCATTGGCTTTTGCTCGTAAGTCGACAGCTTCGAGGACAACGACGAGGAGACGTCCGAGAGCAGGGCGCTGCTGCTTTTGCACTGTTTTCGATCAAATTCGTGCAACACAAAGAAAATACATGTTTTGGGGGAAAATGGCAAATGCCAAACGAGTTTTTCAATTTGGGAAGAGAATATTTTCGACAATCTCAATTAGGAAATGTGCAAAGAAGAAACAAAAAAAGTCAACATGCGATTTCGGGCATGTCTGAAAAATCAAGTACTTATTTCTCAACGTGGAATTTTTAATACAGCTTAATTTTTGCTTTATAGACAGTAAAATTATAACGTTTAATTTTGCATCAATTGCGACTAATCAAACAAGAATACGAGAAAGTATTCATTTCCAGTTTTGAAAATGTTCAGTTTCATTTATGTCCGGATTTCCTTTTTTCCACCTCTACTTTCCAAAATTATTGCATTTTATCTTTTTTCCACTTTAAAATTATCCTCTTTTTCACATCAATTCTTTTTCCATTTCCATTATTTAATTTTTCCCTCATTTAATTTTCTTCCAGATTTTTCATTTTTTCCTAATTTTACTTTCCTCGATTTTCTCATTCCTTTTAATAATGAAAAATGCAAAAAAATTAAAATTATCTTTCTAAAATTTCTGGTTTTAAATTCTTTACAGTAATTTTCTATTAATTCTTCCTTCGTTATTAACTTGTCCATTTCTCCCCCCCCCCATCTTCATGTAACAACCCAGCATTTTTTACGTTTTAAATTTTTTTTTCATTATTCAGCAGTGGACAAGCTCACTAATTGGTGAACAAAATGTTTATCAACGTACAATTGACCTTTTTAACAAAACTAAACTGACCAGTAACGATTTTTTCAGTAGATTTGGATCCTCGTAAATATCTACTCAATTTTTGATTGACGTAATTCAAAAGTAATTCAAAATTCGTAATTGGCAGAACGTTAAATTCTCAATTATTTTGAGTTGAATTCAGTAAGAGTAAATCCAATTGTTGGAGACATGGACTTACATGACATGTTCCGAATATTTTTCTTGCTCTCGACGTCTCGATAATGAGCAGCTGCACTTTGAAGTTTCCGTATCCATGTGTTTCTGAATAAATCAAAATTATTCATCAAAATCAAAATTATCTTAAAAATCGAGAATTTGCCCAGTGAAATAAATATTACCAAGATATAAACAATTTTTCTCCACCAATTAAAAATTTATTCATTATTTAAGTTTTATTCCACTGTGCAAATTCACGCTTTTAGCATCACAGACTTAACAGGAGATTTATTCTTTTTCAATAACGATAAAAATCACAAACCTTTCGTTAACGGATGGAGCTTTGAAGGCGAAAGAATGTCCGTCATGCACGAACACAAAATTCGCGGTATCTTCTCCACTCTCACTCAACCTTTTGATTTCAAGACTGTGCAAAAACATTGGCTGTAAATTAAATAACTTATGAATATGTTGGAAAAGCAATGAGTATGAAAATCTGATGAGGAGTGTTCTATATTTTCTAAAAATCACACACCTTCAGAGACAACATACAACCTTTCTCACTCGATGATAAAACTAATATATAAAAGTAAAGATAGCAATTCGTACCTTTTTGTACATTTTAAATTGCGTGTTGGCAATCTTTTCCAAGTTGAACAGAGAGCTGACGCTGCCGAAACTTTTGTAAGGTTGGGTCAACAAGAGAAAATCGTTAAACAGAAATGCCATCAGCTCCTTGCCGCTTTTGATCTAAAATAACACCAAAAATCCTTCAGATTAGAAAAAAGTCGCCACAAACTGCTTCAGTTCATCGAAGTTTCATCGTTCATACACACACACACACACACACGACCTTAATTAAGCTTCCTGAGTGCAGAAATTTCCTCGGTCCCAGCGAATTCGTGAGTGAATTAAACGTAATTTTCTGAAAATAGATGTTCAACTTTAAGCATTATGATGGCAGGACAATTTTAATTTTTAATATCTTGGCTACTAGCGATGTTTTAACAGAATACAATTTTGATGATACACTTTTATTTCGCGTCTACATCATTTTGCTGGACCATTTAGCAAATTCGGCCTCTGAATGACCATTTACTGACCTCGATGACCCCGTCGCAGTTCACCGTCCTCTGTACAAACTCCAACCGATCCGAGTTTTCCTTCTCCCTCACGCCTTCATTGACTTGCATGCATAATTCTTCAGACTTCGAAAGTGCATCTGTCAGATTCGCATGATCGGGATGAGATTCGGCAGTGTGTTCCAAAATCTAACGAGAGAATCAAAATTGAGATTTAAAACGCGGCAGCATTAGGCCCTCCCAGTGATGTGCAACCAACATTTTCTTCATCACCTTTTTGATGAGAAGTGGATATCGGGTGATTCGTTGCATGGGTTTCAGCAGGAAGGAGCTAATGGGCATGCCTTTCGTCCGCGGATCCATACAGCATTTCTGTTCGGAGGAGAAACGAGAGACAAGCGAGCAGATTTAATAATTAGGAAGAAAGATTTTTATTGATGCTCAAAAACTGTTCATCATAGAGATTTGCTTATTCCTTCTAGGAATAATTTTTCCAACCAAAAACCATTTGCAAATTGCATCATCATGACTCGAGCAGCTTCAGTTTTACAGTAGAGTCATCTGAAGTTTGGTAATTTTTGAAAAACATCCCGACCACTAGGATACTATTTTTAGCAAAAAAGTATCCACGTTTTCGTAATTTCCACTATTTTAGCAGCATTTCATGATCAGCGTTTGAGTAACTTGCCTTTGTTATGTCCCTGAACTCTTGGCTGTTTTCGGTTTTACTCTGAATGATTGCTGCGGCGTTGAGTTGACAACTACAAAATCGGATGTACGGAGACAAACTGGGAAGCTAAAAGAAACGCAACGAATAAATAATTTCTTTGTTTAAAATCTGCAAAAGACGAAAAGATGAACACTTACGTTTTCGCAGAGAATATCTCCGATCATTTGAATGATGCCATTCGAACTCATTTTCCGTCGAACCCGCATGGCCCTAACGAGGCAAAAGCGAGTCAAATTTAAAACATGAGATATCGATTTAGATTCCAGTTTTCTCTTATGATTTACAATATTTGATTTGGCCATTAATCAACGCTATATTTTAATTTCGCGTGCATCATAAGAAACAAGAAAAATATGATCCCGATTATAAATTTTAGCATTAATTGCAGTTAATTCAAAGACATGGAAATGGTGACGAAAATATTCTATTAGCAATAGAAATAAATACATTTAAAAGTGCAAATTTTTTATAGACAGAACGGAAATTGCAAATCAAAGTGTTATACGCTCTCTTATAAGTAACCCACATTGGGGTAAAAAATCATTCATGAGTAAGTGATATTTATGTAATAATATATGTCTAGTATACGGGTATAGTGTTTAGCATGGCCTTAAATATCACTTAAAAATTTCATCGTTTAAGACAGACATTGTGCGAAAGTGCATTGGACTGGCAACAAATTGGAATTGTGATTCCAAATTTCCTTTCTTAATTCTTTTTCCAGGTTTTGGTCATTTCCTGGTACTAATGATGCTTTAACTATACTTTCCTTAATGACTGACAACTGACAACTTACAACTTGTAAGTTAGACATTTTAAACTAAGAAAAATGGAATCGAAAGCGAAAACTTTGAAATTTGAAGACGTACTGGCTTAAGCACCAAGTCAAAACCACTCACTTGAGAAGTTTTGTGTTGCAATTGATCAGTTCATTCCAGTTGACGAAAATTGTGTCCAACTCCAGATCGGACATGATCTTAGATTCCCTGAGTGGTTTACAGAAAGCCTGAAATTGCACATTTTCACTGTGTAGTAAGTAACGTCTAAACATACAGAATTCTAAAATCGACTCGAAAACCTGTCTTTCAAGGCATGGAAGTAACGAAAGCCGACGTGACTTACGTCCAGCACGATGGACATGTCCTCCATGTACGTTTCCTCGGTGGCCATCAATTCTCGGATGTGCTCCTGCCTCTTGCGGTCCATGGGTGGCAAACTAGCCAAGGAACCAGCTAAGCAACAGGGGACAACAAAACACATCGTAATTTCGTGCAAAAACCCATTTTGGCAAAGTTTTCGAATCGGATAGTTCGGACCAAACATTTATTCAGTGGAGGTACAAGGATAAGTGCGCTCGCATCAAATCGCTCGCACGCGTGTTACTGATATAACATCTCGAGAAACAAAGCACTTTCCACATAATCATAAATAAAAAGCTGTTACATCGACGATTAAATTAAGTAGAGAAAGCTTCTTTACAAATTTCGTCTGCGAGAAGCTTTAGTGACGCGAACGTCAAATACCTTACGGCTAGTTTGCATAAATAATGTTGGAGATACGGTGTGAGGAAGTGAAATCAAAACTTTAGAAATCCGTACCCGACATAAAATTGGCAACTTTTAAATATGGAACAAATGTAGAAAAAAATCGAAATAATGCTTTAAAAAAATGGTAAATCATTATTTTTTCGAATATAAACCGAATTTCATCAATTGACGCTATATAAATGGAACACCAAAAACGTTTCATATCATGGAGCGTCAAAGAACATCAAAATTGCTGTTCTATAAATTGGGCGCCATTAATTGACTAACCATCAATGGAAAGCCACTGATTGACATTCCGTACGTGGAACGTCATTGAATTGACGTTATAAATTGAACACCATTGATTGGTAATCTATTAATAGAATACTATTGATTGGCGTTCTATAAATGAAATGTTGTTCAATGACGTTCCACTAATAAAATGCCAAAACCAACGTCATTGATTTTTTTTACAAACAAATCGATGAGAACATTTAAAAGGAATTCACTGAATTTGTAAAGAATTGCGCATAGTTTACATCAGGAATGGATTGCTAAACTTTTAAAGATTCTAATAAAGGGTTTAAGACTAGCCCAATTGCAAAATATCCAATTGTATTAATACACTGTACATACTCAGGAGAAATCCGAACAATGAAGGAATCTTTAAACCGTTTGTAATGAGACGAGTACAATTTTCTTTTTTTTTTAAATTGCGAAACACTTTGCTAATATTATATGTCAGGAAGTGATTATCTAAACTGTGACACACATTCGGGATGCTCGGAGGTGAGATAAAAAATATCATCAAATGTTTCGTGACAGTCATACATTTTTATCAAGTCAAAAAATTGAATTAAATGGAAAATCTGAAGACACGATAAACTGGAAATTTTGAGAAATTCAGAAAATACACCAAACTGGTACATTTATCATTAAAAAACTATCCAATTTCTTTGGGGAATTTTAAGGAAAGTGGATTAGTCGAGGATTTTCAAACGATCTGTATTTTAAATTAAATTCGAATATTTTATGAGTTTTTAACAATTTTAGTAGTTAAAATTCCGTCACATGACTTAAAAAATGAACGACCGTGGGTTTTCTAGTAAATTACAATATTTTAAAATTTACAATGTTTTCGAGGAACTTAAACAAAAGATTTCCGCATTTTGATTTTGGTAATTGAACTAAAGAGTTTTTAAGGAATTGTGAAGATTTCAATATTTTCCTAGTGGTTTAAATACTTGAGAATTTTCTAAAATTCTAATCAATTTCATGATTTTCAAAAAAAAAAAAATAATAATAAAATTGTGAGCTTTTCTAGTGAATAAAACTAGAATCTAGTTTATAATTCCGCAACTAGATTGCTTTCAATAATCTGGTGGTGGAATTAATAAGTCGCTTCTCTATCTTTACATACAATCCAACTACTTGAGGCTGCAAAGTATTACATTTTCTAGTGAGTGTCAATATTCGAAAATTTGCAAAGTTTTCAAGGAATTTTGAACATTTGAGGAATTTTTGGCAATCTAAATATTTGAAAATTTTCCGGGAATTTCCTAAATTGCATAACGTTCAAGAAAATTGGAATATTTTAAAATTCTATTGAAGATTGAAGATTACATGAGAATTTTTTGGTAATTAGAATATTAAAAAAAATTCCTAGGAACTTTTCACTTCCAAATTTGAACAGTCAACATACTGCGGAAATCCAACAAATTCAAAATTTTTTCAAAAACTTTGCAATGAAAAGCGTTGACAAGCGTAGCATAAAATCACCAGGTTTAAGATGCTAACAGAGTAAAAAATAAAAAACGAGAAAAATAATTACAGTGTGTATCAGCTGAGAATAACTTTCGCAACCTTAGAACATCGCCAATAACGAAATATTTAAAGGTACATTTTTAAGTAATAACTAAGTTACGCAAAGATGATATAGCAAACTGAATGTATAAAAACGACCCAAGCAATCGTGCCTCTTATATACACAAAAAATTCTAATAGAATGATATCATAAATCAACAATGAAATAAAAAATAATAAAGCAACTATAAAAGGGTTCGAAGCCAGTGATTCAGGTGTTGCAAGATGGCGGCAGCGTACTTGACAAGAAAAATATATTAAACATTTTCAGATCTTTTTCGTGAGATATTCGAGGAAGAATTAGCCGGCAATGCAAGCAAAATTTTTGCTTTGCATTTCTGTACACAGATGGCACTGCATGGAGAGATTGACAATCTCTATGCCCATTGATGCAGCGCCATCTTTGGAAAGAAATACAAAACGCAGCAATAATTCAACAATAGTCCAAACATTGAAAATAAAACATTACAATGTGTATTTTGGTGGGGTTTAGCAGCGCCATCTTGACCTTTTTTAAAAATTTGGGATTCAAATATGAAAAAACAAATTTGGATGTTTCGATCCTTTCATAGTTATTTAATCACCAGTAACATCTAGCATTATTGAAACTTTCATTTTTCATGAGATAATTTTTCCAAGAAAAAAAAAGAAAAATGAGAAAGATGTGACTAATGGCTGAAAGGTGCTGGACTTTGGTAGACCGCCAGCCGAGACATTACTGGCCATGTTCTGGAATTAACGCTGCGTGCTTGATGCTATCTCAACAGTGACGCAAATTCGAGTTCCCTCTGACAGATTGGAGAATGATTCGTGAGTTACGTGACATTAAAATAGCCATGGAAATAACTCTCTGCCAGACAAATAAAAAAACAGTTGAGTCACAGACTCAAAATGGCTGCCAAGAATGTTAAAGGATGGTCAGTGGCGGTCATTGTTGCTCTGAGAACGAACATGGTGAGAAGAAATGCTGCCAGGCAAACTGAAAATGCAATGATATGACAAGCGTGCACCATTCCACATTTTTGTTCATTTATCGGCTTTACAATGGCTGCTGAAAGTATGCTAAGAGCCAAACCATACGCACCTCCCTGGCAGCCATATTTGCTCCAAACAAATAGCGATTTTTCAGTCTTTTCATAATCATACCCAAAAGTTCACGAACAATTCTTTACAAAAAAAGTTTCAGAAAGGCCTTCGCTAGCTCCAATTTACTTGGTGCAAAATTATACTGCCGTGAGCTGCAGCCATACATTTAATTTTATAAGGCTTACAATTTCGGTCAAACGTGAAGCCATTTTGGAATAAAAATAATCAAAAACCCCGAACAAACCAGTGGGTTCAATACCACCAGAGGGAGCTGCGATTTGGCGTCGCCGTGACTTACGCCGCCATCAACAATGCCTTCTGCTTCGACAGATAAGATTCTTGGATTTGCTAGATCCGATGGATAAGTTTCTTCGGCAAGACGGGTGTGCAAAAGGTGCTTCTTGAGTGAGGTCAAGCCACGTTCGCAAAATTCTCAAACAAAACGCGCCGAAAAGGCAAGATAATTGAGTAAATTTTTGAGAGCAACAAAGAAGGTCGAGATTCGCAACAACCCCATGCCGGTAATGCTAACATTTTCTGAACATCTGTCAGTTTCGAGGAACGGATGTTAGTTTGCGATATTTTAGCTTTTGCAATACGATCCATCTGCCACCCACATGCAATTTTTGGTATATCTTAAAATTTTTATTTAGTTTTAAACAAAAATGAACACGACAATAATGCAAAATGGAATTACAAGATTAAAAAGTATTTAAAAAATTAAATACGAGAATTTTCAAATTTTACAAAAACAGTATGTCAGCAGTGGACGAATAGGTCAAAAGGTAAAATACATCACGATCTAATAATCCTACCTCGAAATTAAGGGATGTTCAAAAGCTTTAGCGTTGCGGGTGTGGGGTTGTACTTTAGATCGCCTCCATGAAGAGGTTACGCGATCGAAGTTGTCAATTCTCCTCCATAGATGGCACGCAAACACTTCGCGATAAAAAGTAGCATCGGGCTGCTTCGCAAGCTGAATTTTCGGTCAATTTTACGTACCGCCGGCAAAACACACTGAAAGCAAAATGCGAGTCCTAAAGTCCTATGCCTGCAGTGTTCAAAATTTCCAAAGACAGTCCGGTCTAACCGTATCGAACATTTCTGAAAAACAAAATTTTCTACGTGTTATTCGCACATTTCTGCATTGTTCGGCAAGAAACGAACGAACGTGGAAAGAATTCGAAATAATGCTCAATTTTGAATTTTTTTAAAAAACAACTAAAAACTTTTAAGTTTCAGAACAACGCAATTGAATGTTTTTTTTACCACTGCGGGCACTGACTTTAGAACCACGCTAACAAAACAAGCTTCCTTATACATAAATTACAAGCCTGTTCGCAAATTGATTGGGACTTGAGTGGATGTCAGATGGAGCCTCTGCAGCAAAGCTTTCATCACACAGGCGACATTTTCGGCAAATAAAAGAAGAAAATTGTGCTTAGAATTATTTTTTTGGAGGCGCTATCTTACTTTCGTATATTTGTCATAATCGCTGAATTGTACCCAAGTCGAGCACAATTCAACGCCTCTCTGAGTACCCTTATTAATTAGTTGCAAATCAGCACAGTTACAAATCGAAATAGGAACCATGGCTCCCCAAAACTGCATTTTCTTTAAGGTTACACTTTCTGCCCATAGATGGCGCTAAGTCCACACCAACAGACGGCGCCATCTATGTGAACGATTCCAAACCAGGGCAAGATCAACTTTCGGATCAATTCCTTGAACCTGGTTACAGTAATACCAATGCAGGGCGAGCATGATTTTCGCAGCATACGGAAGACTGGGCAAAGAATGGCACTTTTTAATACCCACATACACTCGGTGGTAAAATTTTGAAACGCAAAGATGAATGAGATATAAAAGTTTGCATTCAACCTTTATACATCCGATCATAATGCAACATTGGTTGCATCCATGGACAAATTCATAAACATGACCGGCAGGTTTAGACTAGTCCATCTGCAAAATTAGGCCAATAAATTACGCCAACATGCAAGGCCTTTTTCATTTTTGACAGTTTGGCAACCAAATCCAGGTTTTAGGGTTATGAGAAGGCAGTCCTCTAAAAATTGGCAATGGCCAAACTAATTACCAGCTGCCATTCCCACATCCTGTCTCCTTCCTCCTCTCCTAACTTAACTTCAAGCCTATAATTTCATTAGCACTGATACAATTCGCAGTTGCGTTTCAAAACCTGGCCACCGTAGACATATATGGCATCAACTTGAGTCGCATGGTTAGAAAACTGTGCACGGCTGAGCGTCGCAACGAGCCCAAGCGTCCATCGCGATCCAATTTGTGGATCAGCGAGCCACTCACAGACCCCTTGGCTCCTCCTGACGTCCCTTCAAATTCCTGCTGAGAAACAACTTAAAAGAAAGGGTGAACAATTGTGCTGGTGCCAGTGATCACGTGTGTCGAACAGGTAATGCTATACCGCAGGTAGATGCGAGGAACAATGAAAGGACAGTGGCCCTCTCATCATCGGGGAGGATGGGGAGGGAGGGGGGGATGGAAGGAAAGGTTTCGTGAGTTTACTAAGGAAGGACGAAAGCGGAAAGGGCAGAGGGGGAAATACGGTAATACTCTTCTGATCTCGCCCACCGTCTTATCCTGCAAAATGGAGGAACAAATCACACTAGTGACCTGTTTCAAATTAGGCGAAGTGAGCGCAAAAGGGGAAGGGCAAAACAAACAATGGCAAATCCACGAAACAATAAGAAAGAAAAATAAATGGTTGCAGGCAAGTACTCAGAGAACGAAAAACGACATGGAAGCTACGCAACGAGACTACGGAAAACGCGCAAACCTTTAAAATATGTCCACAAAACACTCGGAAACGCATCTTATTTCATGGGCAAATTTGAAATTTTTGCTCGCCTCTCCGAAATCTCTTTTGATCAGGGAGTTGGCTGGCGCGAGAAAACACCAAGAGGATTGATAGTCGTCCCGAAAAGTTTCCCCTTTATCCTCATTTTGATTTGCACAAAAGCAGCAAAGACAGGCAAGGTCGGGACAGTCCAAAATACGAGAAAGTACGACAGGCTATCGATATCATCGCCAGCTTTGATTTCTGGAACTCAGTGCAGTGTTTTCAGCGCCAGCTTACCCAAAACTGAATTGCTAAGGCGAAAGGTTTATGCAAAGTGGTGCTACTCACACAAGGCGTTCACCTCCACAGAACTCCCATCCCAGGCCTGGACGTAATTAGCTGGAAACACGCCCACCACGCCCCCATATTCGCCTTTCCACCAGGCAGCGTCCTCCTTGTTGACGACTTCGATGATCGCCCCCTTCGCGAATGTGAGCTCATCCTCGTTCTGGGCATCGTAGGGATACAGCGCCACCACTTTTTCTGGATTTTTTTTCGAAAAATAAACTGCATTAGCACAGAAAATCAGGGTGTGAATGTCAAATACAAGCCAGCAAATGTCGAATCACTTCAAATCGCGCGAGATCCATTTTGGGTTCAAAGGATTTTTTGACTAACTTATTGGCAATAGTCGATGGACTTTAACGACATTTCAGCCGCAATTGCGGACTTTCTTCTAAACACGTGACGAAAAGGATACATGCTTAATGAAATATCTGCCCAAATTAGCAAGGTTTTGCCCAATTGTTTACAGGACCAGATAGTAAAATGTAACTTGGATGACCGGGTTTAGCCCGCCATAGGAGAAAGATGAGAAAACTGGAACTTACAAAGAGCTCAAAATGGAGGTGAATAAGGTAACCACAATGAAACCTACCTTGTGGTGCTTTTGACGTCGGTGGACTTCCACCATCCTCTTTGGCGGAAATGGGTTCGGGTGTGCTCCGTGCACTCAAGTCTCCGCTTGACATCGACAGTAGCTTGACATAGGATGCTGGAAACCAGCCCACTTGCCGTTTCTTGCCTTTCGCCTGAAACGTGGAATAATTCGAAACTAATATGTTAATAATTATAACATTCACAGAATAAAAATCAATGGCTTAAAAACAACAACTAAGCAGTGTTTTTTTTTTAAAACAATTAAATTCACCGTGATCTCAAAAATTGTAGCGACATTTGCAAATAACTTGATCCCAAACATTTCAGCAGCATTTTTTTTATATAGAAAAATGAATTACGATTCTAACATTGTTGAGACTTTTTTAAACAAATTCAACCTTCACGGATTTTCACATTCATGCCATTTGTTTCACGTTTTTTTCAGTAGCCAAAAAAAAAAAAAAAAACGCTTTTAACCAAAAAGCATAAAATTGAGCATCCCAGAACATGCAGAAAAAGGCAGAATTTGGATATTCAGAGCAACATTTCTGCATCTTTCAAAGAGTCCATCAAACGTGAAGTCAAAACTTACGTGCAGCTCTCCTTCCCACCACCCACTTTCGTTCTTCTTGCGCACCGAGAGCAGCTGCCCCTTCTGGAGACTGAGTTGTTCAGGACCGGTGGCTGAGTAGGGGGCGATGACTGTCGCGATTTCTGGCTTCTTGCCGCCTTTCATCTAAAAAAAAAAAACAAGCAGAAAATAGGATATCACCGAATAGTTATGCGAGTAACTAAAAAATGAGAAAAAAGCGTCTGAAAACGTGCCCGAAAACTTGGTGAAAAAGTGAAAAGTGGCGATGAATGCGAAAATTATACCTTGGGAGTTCCAGGTGGCTCGGGAGCCTCTCTCTTAATTAGCAGCATGGAAATAATATGGAAATATGAATGAAACGATTCGTTCTCGAAACGGCACCGAGAGTCATAATTGGTCGAACCAGAATTGGAAAATTTATTTTTACCTTTGCTTCGAGGCTTGAACCTTGACTCTTTTAGTTTTAAATCACACAATGGCGAGGACAGAAATTTAAACAAAAAATAGAACCGAAGATAAGATCGAGTTAATAAGCTAGGGATAGCATTAAGTAACAAAGAGGATAAAATAAAACGAGTACCACAAAAAAAAAAATGCAAAATTTTGCTGTAACCATGCATTGGTTTGTGAAAACAATTTTGCGCAATCTACAAGTATAAATATCAATATGCTATGCATCTTTTTATATAATAAGTTATATTCAAAACGTTTCATTACTAAGGCTGCGCAAGGTATCAATCCTGGATCAAGAATAAATGCATCTCAGGAAACTATTTTTGATATTTCGAGATCACCCGTCAAAGAAAAAAAGTTTAAAAAAAATAATTTGTTATAAAAAAAATCTCTCTCCACAGGTGTAAAATATGCTTCAAATTAGATATCTGAAGACAAAACTACCTGGGTAAGCAGGCCAGTTGGAGCCTCAACGTCCGGCTTAGCAAAAAAAAAATAACAGGAAACCGTTAAAAAAACTGGTCATTGAGCACCAAGAAAATTATCTTCTCAGTCATCGCAACATTAAAAGTCAACGATTTTAGAAGAATGTATCAAGTTGAGTCGAGAACATGCACAACGGACTGGATAGAGACAAATTCCGAGGCACAACTAGGTCTCAAAAGAAGAGGATCATTGATATAAACAACTTCCACCAGATAGCCAATTAAAACGTACCTCCGGCGGAGGTTCCTGGGGCAAGTCAACGTCTCCTTCCTGCACCAAAGCCGACATAATTGTACACAAAAGACAAACAATGTTAGTGGGGGATGCAAACGACCGAAACAATAGGAAGGTTCAGAGGGCTGCTTCGTTAGGCAGGTGGCGCCCTAGTACTATACGCTGGTTAGTGCGATTATTAATCCGTAGCCATCACTTATTGCAGCAGATGCTGCTGACCACAATGCGCAAGATGTGCCACTCCAAAGATAGCCAGTCACGTGCATCATGCAAAAATTACCACCTGCCCCAAAAAATGACAAGGGGAATGGGTGATATGTGCAGCGAATTTGCGGCTTGATTCATTTATTAAAAAACGAATTGGGACATATTTAAAGACATTTTTAAGGGGGACTCCTAAGGCGCGATTCGCACCCGTTGTCACCCTACATGGGTCGTTCAAAAAATGTGCGCCATGCATTCACGTACATCACAGTAGGTAAAATTTCGACTTCGCATATCTTGTCTTAGAAATAAAGGATAAAATAAATAAAACCA